>CAJHNH020000676.1:0-37500 GCA_905116865.2 Candidula unifasciata
GATTCTTCTCCTCTCTTTCGATCGATGCTAATACAGCGCCTAAGTCTGTCTTCTTAAATTCCGCCCTGAATGATCATATCTGTGTATCCGGGAGTTGAGGAATTCTAGGACCAGGATCGATGGAGAGCTCCGGCATTGATTTCTATCTTGTGTTCCAGGGTAGGGTTTATTTCTTCCCTGCGGTCGCAGACCTGTCGTGGATTTCTGGCCTGCTAAGTTCGTCCAGAGCATGAATTTCTTTCTTGTCCATGGCTTTGAGAAAAATTTAGTGTATTCTCGTGGTATTTGAGGTAAAGGGTACGTGATAGAAAACATCTGGGACAAAAGTAACAGTTAGAGTGTTTAGAGAATAGAATATACAACATTCAAGACAGCAGCAGAATTTATAATAAACACTGGAGAGAATTATGAAAATCAGATATGACAGTATTATAGAGACGCCGACAGAAATAACAGATTGGGTGGGGGCGCTCCGCACCTTAGTTTCACAAAGGAGCTTCATGTAGGTAATAAAAGCAGCAACAGCAGCAGCAGCAGCAGCAGCAGCAGCAGCAGTAGTAGTAGTAGTAGTAGTTATTATTATTATTATTATTATTATCAGTAGTAGTAGAAGTAGTGGTAGTAGTAGTAGTAGTAGTAGTAGTAGTAGTAGTAGTAGTAGTAAGTAGTAGTAGTTGTAATAGTAGTAGTAGTAGTAGTAGTAGTAGTAGTAGTAGTAGTAGTAGTAGTAGGAGCAGCAGTAGTAGTAGTAGTAGTAGTAGTAGTAGTAGTAGTAGCAGCAGTAGTAGTAGTAGTAGTAGTAGTAGTAGTAGTAGTAGTAGTAGTAGTAGTAGTAGTAGTAGTAGTAGTAGTAGTAGTAGTAGTAGTAGTAGTAGTAGTAGCAGTAGTAGTAGTAGTAATAGTATTGCTGTGCTGAATTAGAAAAAATAAAGTAAAATATATGATGCTATTATTCTGGCATAAAACGAGAATGGCAAATAACAGACAAACACTGAGTACACAAACAAGTTTGGAATAGAGAAAAAGGGTGATGCAAAGGAGGTAAAAATGCTGACTTACAAACACTTGGAGTTACCAAAATCAGCCAGATTTGTAAAACGGAATTGCACTCAAAACTCAAGTTCTGGAACATGACCAAAGTCCAGAAGTGGTCGAACAGCCTGAACTTTCCGCCAGAGTTTATAGGCGATAAACGCTGAGAAGAATAAGATGGTACAATTGACAGTTTATTTATAGGCCCGTCTTGATTTCCTCTTGATCTAGAGCAGAGTTGGACAAAATAGACACACTGAACAATTTATACTGGCCCGCTGAGCAATTTATGACGAAAGATAATGATCTATTGGCTTTTCAGCATGTTAAGTGAAAATAAATTGAAGGAATTTTTTCCAACCCTTTCAGGCATATTGGGTATATAGGGTTAGACCTCTATTTTATAGACCAAACGGCACTTGGTGGGTGTTGTGGTCAGCATCACGCCGGCCACCTTTACTTCCCAGGACTATATCTGGTACCCACTCAACTTCTGCGTTGACTTGGTAAAGTCTATTATTTCTTGATTTTCCGGATAAAGCATTTTTCTGTGGGAATTTGAAAGTGCATCATGATCTACTCTACGAAAATACAACAGGATAATTATTTATATAATTTGATAGAATAAGACACGTGCGATCTAATTACATGTTATCTAATTAATTGACATGAGCCAGTGGACAGCTTGCAATTAATTCGCTAGGGATGTCATCTAGAGCTAAGGAAATTACACCTTCAACAGGTTGCTAGCTGTCGGGCAGATAAATCCATCGCAATGAAGTAAATCCTCTCATTTAACCTTTAGTCCTCTCATTTAACCTTCAGTCCTTTCATTTAACCTTCAATCCTCTCATTTAACCTTCAATCCTTTCATTTAACCTTCAATCCTCTCATTTAACCTTCAATCCTTTCATTTAACCTTCAATCCTTTCATTTAACCTTCAGTCCTCTCATTTAACCTTCAAAATTTGCTGTAGCACCGTTTGGCAATCAGTAGAAAATAAATAAAGGTTTAAAGTAGATGCCTTTCAATGTCACTGTTGCATATCGGAAATGTGATACTAAGCAAATACTTTTGATTAAACAACGTATGGGTGTGTGCGTGTCGTTTAACCCCTCCTGGTTGCTACCTAATAGGTTTGACCCCCCGAGGTGAGAAGATCTGTGTCTGGATGGCAGACTAACAGGGCCAGGTCAGATACTAAGTTCAATCTCGAAGAAGTTATCATTAGGACATTCTTAATGACCACGTCAGCCCCGTACAGGCAATCATACTGGCTAAACATCCTTGAAACGACAATAGCCTATCTTGCTAGTTTCCATGCCACCCCATAGAATGTCACGGTGCCCATATTATGAAGTTAGGTCGACTTTGCGACCCTGTAATCAAAAAAGATTTCAGAGATCCTAAACCCGAAGACGTGTGCACTAGTCGCTACTTTAGACCCAAGTAAATTATTGTCTTGTGACTGCCATTCTTCTTTCTTCTTCGGCCCCCAATGAAGCATATGCCCTCAACCAACTCACGCCAAGTCGTTTTATCCTTCGCAATTGCATGGAGCTCTCCCCATGTCCTCCCCATCTTTCTAGCTTCTTCCTCCAGCTCTCTTCTCCATGTTTTTTTTTTTGGCCTTCTTTTATTCCTATGCTCCTGTGGGTTCCAATGCAAAGACATTCTAGTTATGCTGTTCTCCTGTTTTCTCAATGTGTGTCCTATCCAACGCCAGCGTCTTTTCCTCACCTCTTGGTCCACGGGAGCCTGTTCTCTCCCAAAGTTCTACACTAGTTATTCTATACCGTTTAATTCCCTCTATTTTGCGCAGGCACCAGTTGATGAATGTCTGTAATTTATTAGAAATTGCCTTGGTTGTTCTCCATGTTTCCGCCCCATACAACAGTACTGATTTGACATTAAAATTAAAAATTTTTAGTTTAGTATTTCCTTTAATTTCTTTTGACCTCCACAAATTCCCTAGTGCAATGAAAGCCCCTTTTGCTTTTTGTATTTTATTTTAATATCTCTATCAGTTCCTCCATCTTTATCTACATTACTGCCCAAATAGGTGTACGACTCCACGTCTTGGAGTGGGGTGCCATTAAGAGAAATCACATTACTATTTGCCTGATTTATTCTCATTATCTTTGTCTTTCCTTTATGGATTTTAAGACCAAGCTGCTGTGATCTAGCATCAAGTATATTTAATTTATCTTGCATCTGATTTCGAGAATGGGACATAAGAGCAATATCATCAGCGAAGTCCAGATCATTAAGCTGTTTTGTAGGGGTCCACTGAATTCCATTCTTGGTGTTAGTAGTTACTGTTTTCATGTCGAGTCTAAAGCCAGTAAAAATAAGAGAGGCGACAAAAGACATCCCTGTCGCATACCTGTTTTCATTTCAAATGCATCTGTTAGCTTTCCCTCATGAAGAACTCGACATTTCGTGTCTTTATATGTTGCCTTTACTAAGTTGATAATTTTCTGTGGGATTCCATAGTGCCCCATCAATTTCCAGAGAGATTCCCTATCAATGCTGTCAAATGCTTTTTCATAATCTATAAATCCAATGTAAAGTGGTGAGTTCAGTTCAATGCTTTGCTCTATTATAATACGTAATGTGGCTGCCATAAGTTCGTCGAAAAGAATAGGTTCGCAGCCAAGAGACCGGATAATCGTGGTCTTTTTTTTAGCCATATCGCTTGTTTTTGTTCACTAGCTGTAAATTTCGAATTGAAGTTCTGGCTGTTCATCCACTTCTGGACTTAAGTCTTCTGGCAGAACCTGAGTATTGCGTACATATCAGTTTAACAGATCTGGCTTTTTTGTATGCAAGTTGTTGGTTCCTCGCCTCTCAGGCAGATGCACTCCAAATTCAAAATAAACATCCTTAATTAATTGGTTCTTACGGCATGCTTGTTAGGGGACAGTGGGTCTTCCCCCCCCCCCCCCCCCCCACCCCACTCCTCCACCGCAATAGGGTTCAAAAACCCACATGGAGAAGGCAGGCCTTTAAGGTATACTTACAGAAGGGTAATTCCTCCGGCGTCTGTGGTTTAGGCGTTGCGTACGCGCTTCGTAATGCCGGGGGCCCGGGAGTGTCGGGTTCGATCCCAGCTGTGGACGATTTGTCTCGCCTTGGTTTCGACAGTGGTACCGAGAACTGACCGTTCAGTAAGCAGTGGCTAACTAAAATTGTCATAAAAAAACCACAAAAGCTAAAAAAAAATGCTGGTGTTGGTTCAGCAACGTCCTGTAAAGGATCCAAAACTTTTTCTTTTAAATAAAAAGAAGGGTATACCGTACAAGACTTAATGTAACGTGTTGGGTATATGCTGCTACTGCGTATTTTATAAACACATCTTATACTCGTTGGTTGATGTCAAATTGTGCCGATCGCCTTTGATTTCTAGAACGTGTCCCGGTACTATTTTTTTTAAAGGATGAGTCAGCCTGATAGTTTTGTACAACTCTTTCAGCTTGTTCCGCAGTGATGCTGTATTTTTCAAATCCACCAGACTAAAAAAAAAAAAAAAAAATGGTTTATTCTAAGGTTATAGGATACATTTTGTTGAAATAACAACCACTTAAAGGACTCTTTTCCAAGCCTTCGTCTGTATTGGGGTGGTAGACCTATGTTTTGTAGAACAATCGACATTCGATAGGTAATATGGTCAACATCACACCTGCATCACACCAGCAGCCTTTACTTCCTAGAACTTTTCCTGGTAACAATAACATGCTAGGTCTACCTGGGAGCCAAAGTCATTTCAAAAAAAAATGGCTGGCTCCGTCAGTACCTGAAACCTTCACCTTTGAACCTACAGCCGAGCTTCTAGCTTCTGCACCGTAGCGGCTCCTCACAACTGCTTAAGAGATAAATGTTGAAGACGAGGGGATCGATTTCATTGCAGGGCCTTACCCCTTATGGATTGGTCTCTCTTCGCAGAACGGCCAGACTCCTGCCCAGAGAGCGTCGCACGAAGCTCGAACTTCGTAGTTCCGGCGACAACTCTCAGAGATTTCCCTAAAATTACACCCTTACACCGAAAGCCGCAGCTAATGACCTTCAGAGCGCTAGGCAAAGGGTTTGACCACTTCGCCAAGTAAGTGTTAAACATATGTATCCTTCTCGATGACATTTCGAACTATTGACTACTTCGCCGGGAAGCCAGTGTGATAACCTTTACACTATTACACTATGGTAGCTCCATATTGGCCAAGTATTGTCTTTAAATGGGGGATCAGGCTTATAAAACTCTGTATGCCAGTGATTCCCAAACTGTGCGGTGCGGCACCCCGGGTAGCCGCGACCTCTTCACAAGGGCGCAGCGAAATATTTGTAAAAGCTTCATAATTAATTTAACCAAGACACGAATAGACATACTTTTACTTAGGTTAGGTCGCTGTTGAAAAATGGCAACTGAAAAAAGGCGCCGCGACCAAGACAAGTTTGGGAAACACTGCTGTATGCTACTGGATTTGAACCTTAGTTTCTAGAAGTAAGCCATCTGGCAGCTTTTTTTTTCTTGAGAGTTTTGAAAAAAGCACAATTTTGTTGGCTGACAATTTGAAACAGTGCTATTTACCCTAGCGGTGGCACTGGCGGTGGTGATATGATAATGATGATGACGATAACAATGGTGAAGTTCATATAAGTTTAAATCTTTAAAAACTTGCGAAACTTAAGGCATAACAAGGACAAACAGCTTTATAAACACTTTCAGGAGTTTGATCTCTCTTAAACAATCTATGGATGTGAATCATAAACCATTTCGCTGCTGCTACGATTCCTACGACTACAGCTGTCGAAACCAACGTAAGACGATCTGCTATCAAATAGCCTGCAGCTGGGATTGAAATCAGGATTCTGATATTACGAAGCGCGTTCGCTACGCCTAAACTACATTCTCAAGACTCTTAGTAATGCTTGGGTGTCGGGTTCGATCTCCGCTGCAGACGATTTGGCAGCATATCGTCTTGCATTGGTTTCGAAACAGTACCTTGAGCCGGCCGTTAGCAGCACTGGAATTCTACTGAACGTAAACTTTGCATAGAACCGCAACAGCAAAATCATGCTGGGGTTGGTTCTGTCAGTCCTGTAAAGGATAGGGAACTAACTTCCAATTTTAACTCTTTGTAACTCCCTACGCGGTCTCTGTGCCATTATAGTCATTCATTCATATTGACACTAAACATGTATTTAGCATTAAATGGCAACCTACTTAAGATATTATCAGACAGACTGTAGGAACAACACCATGGAGCAAATTCATTGGGAAACAGAAGATCAAATTGTTTGGTCATTTATTAACAATGCAGCCATAACAACTACCAATGCAGGCTCTACACATAAGATTATCTGAATTGAAAGCAAGAGGCCTTCCTCGGAGAAAATGGACGGATGACATCAAAGAGCTTCTACAGAATGGCAGTAGCCATCGCTGCTCATCAAGCTATGGATCGCCAACTGTTTGTTCCTTCCTACAACGCTTAACGACAAAAGTGGAAACAGATGATGATGATAACTAAAGACAGTTATCCAGCCTAAAGACCTTTAGTATACCAACGCAACCCTGGCAGATGACTCAGGGTCGATTGTGGAAGAACAGGGCACAATCGACTTCGCAGCCACAAGCACAAAATTTGAGACTGGCGAATCAGCCATATGCACTTGTGGACTAGCACCTGAGACATCAGATCACGTCCTTCAAGACTGTTCCAAATACAACATATCAAGGCAAAACTTTTAGCCAAGAGGAACACCGGTACAAGCCAAACTTTAATTACAAGAGACAGTGAAATTCATACTAGAGACAACACTGCAGATATAGATAACTTATTTCAAGCAAAAGAAATAAGAAGACAAGGAAGAAGATTGTGGAAGAAACAGCGAGAGAGAAGAAACATGTCCCTACACCTGATATTGCTGTAAAGTCTTATTATTTTTCCATCACTGCAACCACATCTAGAGTGCACTATGGGGTTTAAGTGGTCTCGAGGTATGGCATCCACCTGGAGTGCTGGAGGTCTCGGATTCAAACCCCGGTGAAGGCTGGGATTTTTTCACGTGGACTTCGAGTAATATACAATGGTCTTTGGGTAGTAAGATCCGACGCCTGTGTGTATTGTTGCGCACGTAAATAATATCTTGGCATTTGGAAATCGAAAAAAATAGCCTAACGGCGCTGCCCTGGCAAAATTTGTAGCTAAAAATCTACCCAAAGTATTTCAGGATCCTCGCCGGTGTATCGGAGTTCGTGCTTTGCGCTGAGAAATTTTAGACTAAGTATTGAGTTAGAAGTAGAACGGAGCACTTATGGGTTACTACCGTTGTGCCATGATGTTGATCCGTAGAAGAAACAAACAGCACTATTCATCTTTATCGCGGTTACACAGCAACCGAAGGCCAGATTCGAGTCACTCATCTGTGCGAATCATTCCATACTCTGATTATAATTTGCTTTTACTGTCTTCTTAGAAATTGTGCCCACTTCGCGAATGCTTTTTGCGCTGTGCAATCTCTCTAATTTATTCCCGCAATTTGTGTCAGGCTAAAGAAATCGATTATTTGTACCCGATATTTTGGTTGCCATGTTATAAAAATAGATTACAATTTGTTACATGTTTGCATCAACGTGCGGTGGTATTCGGATACCAAGACTTGTATGTCCGAAGACAATGCAAAATATAATATTCGTTGAGCAAGTTATCGATCGATAGGGGCTAGAAATTCTTGGAGAAATAGTCATGCTTTGTAATATTGATTACCCGCTGCAACCACGCCTAGGAATGGAGACAAACAGGGGAAAGACAGGTTTTCTTTTCTAGACAGTATGTGAATTCTCAGAAAAGCACAATGCATTAGTTATTCAGTTAGTATACGTTTAGAAGTTATCTACTATTTGATTGCATTAGGTTATTGAATCTAGATAGTAATTTTGTTAGTAATTTTTGCAGGGCTTATACCCAAAATTGTACGCGTAAGTAATGGAATATTGTGTGTCATCATTATGTTAATATATTCATTAGGTCTTCCAGCGTTATCATTCTCATCTTATCGATTTTTGTCCCCTCTCATCAGTCCGCATAATTGTTCTGTTTTCCTCCATCTACACTGACTTCACATACAAACGGCAAACATTTGCAAAGGAGTTAACCCGCTAGCGTGTTCTACACAGACCGTCGAGCGTCATGAGCTGTTCGCGTGGTGCATTCCTATTCTCGTCTCCAATAGCTACTACTGTAGGCTAGGGTATTGCTGGTTTGGTTCGGCGATGGGTAAGCATTGAAATTCACGGGCTTGCGCATATATTTGTGCATGCAGTTAGACCAGCGTGTGTATGTATATACAGTGTGTGCAGTGTTGATTTTTGTGTGTGTTTAGCCCCTATGTTCTCTGTGTTAACAGTTCGACAAACGGATTCTGTGGATTTTTACACGCTTTTGAAACATTAGAGGAAAGGCCGTTGGTGTAACGGGCTTTTCAGGGATATTTTTTACAGTGGAATCCGGTTTCTGGTTTAAGTCTAAGAATTTCAGGTGAGAGCTTGCTGCTAGAAAAGGCACCATGCATTTAGATCATTGCTAGAAACACGTGCTAGGCTGTTTCATGACTACTGTCTCGATGCTGTCTGTTACTGTCTGCCTGCCTGTCTGTATCTCTGCATACCTGTTCATCCAATCATCCATCCATGTGTCCAACCCACTGTCCATCCAACTGTCTGTATATCTTTCTGCGTTTCTTAATGATATTTATAATATGCATATTATTATATGAACATAATACGCTTTATTGGAAAAATACAAGCGCTGTGTGAAAGATGGTTGTTTAAAAGAGCCGAATGCAAGACGGGCCGGCATGCCCAGTGTGTGACCCTTTTAAAATAAAGTTCATTCGTTCGTTCTACAAAAGCCCAGCTAATAGTTCTCCCATCTGTCTGTATGCCGCCCGTTTCATTATCTTCATTTTTGCCACCACTTTTTGCGTCTGCCCGTCTTAAAGGTTGTTGGCGTATCCTTTACAGGAGCTTGCAGAACCAACCCTAACAGTCGCTGGCTGTTGTGTGGTTTTTCTAGACAATTTACGTCCAGTAGTTTGCCATTGGTTACTGGACGGTCGGCTTTCTTGATACCACTGTCGAAACCAACGCAAGGCGCATTGCCCGCAGCTGGGATCGAACCCAGCATCCCGGCATTACGAAGCGAAGCGTTCGCATCGACTTAGCCACAGAGCCGACTCTGCCCGTCTTACTGCATGC
Source organism: Candidula unifasciata (assembly GCA_905116865.2). NCBI lineage: Eukaryota > Metazoa > Mollusca > Gastropoda > Stylommatophora > Geomitridae > Candidula > Candidula unifasciata. Next base: position 9,291 of record CAJHNH020000676.1, read on the forward strand.
ATATATGTCTGTCAGTCTATCTGTCCGGCTGTCAAATTGCCTGTCTTTCTATCGTTCTGGGTGCCCTATTGTGTGTATCTATATTTGTCTGCCTAACAATCTGCCTGTCTGCCTATTCGTCTGCCTATTTGTCTACAATTCAAATGCAAGTCAGATGTTTATGAAATTATGCATGCATAATTACCTACTATCAACGTTAGTCTCCTCTAATAGTGTGGACACTCCATTACACTGACCGACTGAACATTTGTCTTTATGTCAAAGTCATCTGTGAGGCCAGTTCATAAATGACTCATTATTACAAGCACTGCTACTGACGCCTCTGCTGCTACTACTACTACTACTACTACTACTACTACTACTACTACTACTACTACTACTACTACTACTACTACTACTACTACTACTACTACTACTACTACTACTACTACGTGCACTATCATCTTGAAAACTGATCGATAGCGTCTGAGGAAAGGGTGGAGCCGATACGGTATGTCCCCGATTGTAATTGTTATTCATTCATTCAACACTCAGATAAAAGCCACAGATCAGTTTCTATTGTTTGGATGTAAACTGTTGCACCCACACGCAACCTAATGATACAGTAATAGAGATCTACACACTTACATCGTTGTGATACAGTAATACAAATCTACTCACTTACATCGTTGTGATACAGTGATACAAATCTACACACTTACATCGTTACAATACAGTTATACAAATCTACACACTTACATCGTTACAATACAGTTATACAAATCTACACACTTACATCGTTACAATACAGTTATACAAATCTACACACTTACATCGTTACAATACAGTTATACAAATCTACACACTTACATCGTTACAATACAGTTATACAAATCGGCACACTTGTATCGTGATACAGAAGTACAAATCTACACACTTACATCGTTGTGATACGGGGAAACAAATCTGCACACTTACATCATTGTGATACAGTGATACAAATCTACACACTTATATCGCTGTGATACAGAAGTACAAATCTACACACTTACATCGTTGTGATACGGGGAAACAAATCTGCACACTTACATCATTGTGATACAGTAATACAAATCTACACACTTACATCGTTGTGATACAGTGATACAAATCTACACACTTACATCATTGTGATACAGTAATACAAATCTACACACTTACATAGTTGTGATACAGTGATAGACATCAGCACATTCGTTGAGATACAGTGATATCTACACAATTACATCGTTATGATACAGTGATAGGAACCTAAGCACTTACATCGTTATGATACAGTGATAGGGATCTACACACTTACATCCTTACGATACAGTAATAGGGATCTACACACTCACATAGTTATGATACAGTGGTAGAGATCTGCACATTCGTTGAGATACCGTGATAGGGATCTACACACTCACATAGTTATGATACAGTGGTAGAGATCTGCACATTCGTTGAGATACCGTGATAGGGATCTACACACTTACATTGTTATGATACAGTGATTGGGACCTACACACTTACATCGTTATGATACAGTGATATGGATCTACACACTTACATCGAAGTGACATACCCCATAGGTGCACTCACTTACATTATGATACAGTGGTAGGGATCTGCATACTTACATGGAGGTGACAGAACAACATAGTTTCACTCACTTTCATCGTTGTGATACAATGATAGAGATTTACGCATTTACATCTTTATAATACAGTGATACTGATCTACACACTTACATGGAAGTGACATAACAACATAGGTCCACTCAATAATACCTTTTATACAAAGAGACTGAGACCCAGACACATACGTCGTTAGTTGTCTACTTAATGAAGGATGTCAAAACCCGAATGACTCATGAGCCATACTACGATTTGGGTGTCGGGCGGGAGGCAGAAAACATTAAACGATTGTCCCTTTTATGTTCCCCTGCGCGGTGTGAGTCAGAGTGAGTAGTTAACACCCACACATGGTAGCCTGGACACTCACCCTGGAGGATGGGGATTTGTGAAGCAGTGTGTCCGCTACATTAGGGTTTGGGTCGTAGGTTCAAAACACGGCGGCAAGGGCTGTCATTAGCTAAACTGTAAATATAAACTCAGTGTATAACGGCAGGGGTGAAAAGAGTTGGCCGCCTCACTTCAAAAATTAGGCTTCTTCTTCTTCTTCTTCTTCTTCTTCTTCTTCTTCTTCTTCTTCTTCTTCTTCTTCTTATTCTTCTTCTTCTTCTCTTCCACCTTGTACCTCATCGAAGTGTCGGGGGAAAGATGTGATGTTCATTGATGAGCTCTGTCAAGACTGATGTTCATTTCTGTAAGGCTGTTCTTAATGCCATCACTCCATATTTTCCGAGGTCTTCCAACCGCTCTATACCCTTTGTAACGTTTTAGTGTGGCTCGCTGTGGCAGATAGTATCAGGGCATTCTTGTTAGGTGTCCAAACCACTTTATTTGTTGTTCTTTGATGACCTGTAAGACTGGCTTTATTCCTAGCATTATGCATCACGTTGAGAAATCGGACGTGTTGGATTAAGAGGCGTAGATATTGCAGCTTAACTGTGAACAGCAATGCAACATACCAATCACCCTTTACAAGCGAAGGCAGAGAAGGTAGAAGATGAGAAATAAACTGCCACATATTGTTGGGCACTAATATAAATAATTAACAGATCAGTTATGACGATCCGTTATACTATTATTTACCTATATTTAGCTAATTTCCGTGTCCGGGACTTACAGTGTTGTTGAAATGGCGGGGGATGAAATTATGTCCAAATTCCATAGTTTGTTCACAGTAATAAACAAAATATTTAGCCGCTGCTTTTTCATCTGTTGTTTGTTTACAGTAATCAAAGATCTAGCCCTTTTTTTTTCGTCATAATTGTTAGCCACAGTAATAAAGGATGTAGCCATGATTTTGTGTATGTCTCTGTGTATGTGTGTGTGTGTGTGTGTGTGTATGTATAAATTATTTCCAACATTACTGTAATAGACACTATGTGGTGAGTAAAAACGGCCATTCCTGCCTACTTCCTACTACTTTTGCAATGTAGGTGGGGGAGGGAGGGGGGGGGGGAGGCTTCAAGCCTGAGGATTTAGAGCCGGATGGCTAGTGCTGTCACCATGGACTGTATATATTATTATTATGTACAGTATAGATTATAATTTATTTTTGTAGGTGGTGAGAACTGACACGATTTGTTTTAAGACTTAAGCTCTAGTTCTAGCTAATGGTTTGTTAAATGTGTATATCTCTACTTTATATTCCCTTATCACCAACTTCCTGAGCTCCTTAACGTTACTTTGGAACACCATTAAATTGTAAGAAACATGGTACGAGAGACTTAATTGCTTCGCTGTAGAAACTGATTCCAAAAAACGCCCCACACAAGTCAAATAGGCAGGGAACCATTGCCATAGCAGAGCAGCTGTGACTCACAGAAGCTCGATGGAACCACCGAGTTTTGTGGGGCAGATGTTGAACACAAACATGCCATGTTTTTAAAAATTAAACACGTGATTAGAGAAGACAGCCAAAAATAATTGGAAACATTTTGCAAGAAGAAAGTAATCCAATCAACGTGTTTCTTGTGAAATTTCAGACGAGATGAAATATGCCCCCCCCCCCCCACACACACACCCACATATACACACTCTGCTCACTCGTTAACACATTTATTTTCATTTTCTCACTGCATTTTCTCTCCCCCCCCCCCCTCTCCCCCTCCTTCCCCCCTCACAGACACATCTGACACTTTATGTCTCTCATATTCCACCTCTCTGTCTCATAGAGACTCCTCTCCTTCTTAACTCTTTCTATTCCTTATCCTCTGTTTCCCACATTCACTTTCCCCTTTCATGCTTACATACCCATACATTTTCTTATCCATTCTTTCTTTCTGTCTCACCTGCACTATTTCTTTCTCTCTCACACACTATTCTCTTTCAAGTTCTTTCTCTGTCGCGCGCGCGCGCTCTCTCTGTCCGTGTCTCACTTACTCCCCTTCCCCCTTTCTTCCTCTACCTCTCTAAACCCGTACTTTCTCCTATCTCTCTCATGGCCCTGTTTCTCACTTTCTATCTCGCTGCTGCTCTCTGTTTTTATATAGCCATACACATGTATGCATTCTCTTACCCACTTTATCTCCTAAACTAACTCTCACACACTCTCTCCTCTCTCTCTCTCTCTCTCTCTCTCTCTCTCTCTCTCTCTCTCTCTCTCTCTCTCTCTCTCTCTCACTATCTCATTTATAGCTGATCTCTCTTTCTCACTCTCTTATATGTAGCTCCCCTCTCTCTCTCTCTCTCTCTCTCATATCTAGCTTCCCTCCCTCTCTCTCTCTCTCTCTCTCTCTCTATCTCACACACACACACACACTTTCTCTCTCATATTTAGTCACACATATACATTGAGTACAGACTGATTATGAAAGACGCCGACAAATCTCCTTCCATTTGAGCAGGCATGTTTTTTTTTTTTTTTAAATACACGAGGATGAAATTGAATCAGTCGAGTTTTGTTTTCAATAGGGAAGACGACCGCATGAATTTCTCTCAACTATTGTTAGTTCAAAAGGAATAAAAAAAACCTCTTCTCAAGCCTCTGGCCACGAATTTATGTAAACACTAAATTCGCATTCTGCCGACCTGGCCTTCCCTCCCTCTCAACCCATCCAGTCATTGAGACCGTCTTTGAAATGTCATTGAATCCCAGGCCCTCATCATCTGTGAGTTAGGGCTTGTGGTCGACTCGGTGTGAGTCATTCTCAAGCCCACATGGCAAGCGTTGTAAGAGAAAGATTGGAACCACACGAGTCTTATTTTACGAGTGCGTCATCTGGGAATGTTGTTCAGGTCGTAGGTTAAGGACATCCTGAAGGCCTTGAGGCGTGTTGGGTCTATGGGACTAGCTCTAAATTGTATATGTTTCAGCAAACTCGTCGCCTTTTACGACAGGCTTGTTAGGGCGTGGTGGGTCTATTTAACACACCCACCCCGAAAATAAAGGGAAAAAATGGGGCTCGGAACCCACACGGGAAGAAATCAGTGAATGATGTGGTCAAAATTACTGCCTCTTTCACTCGTAGGATTTTTCTGTCTAGCATGTTATCTTCTTAGCCATTGAGGGTCCCTATATAGTCTGCATAACACTAGTCTAACTCCCCATGTGGGTTTTAGTGCCCTATTTTGGGGAATAGACACTTTGCCTCCCCCACAAGAATTTGTAAAAGGCGACTTATTCGGGGTGTTTCCTTCAAAATCGGAGTGCATTTGCCTGAGAGAAAAAGAAGCAACATAAAGTAAGCCAGCTCTGTAAAACGGATGTGCACGCAAAACTCAAGTTGCGGAACAAGACTAAAGTCCATAAGTGCACGAACAAGGAGAATTTGCCGGTGAACTCTAAGGAGAAGAGACAATTCTAAATAGATCACATGTTAGAGCAAGAGGGTCCTAATGTAAAGATGGACTGACAACATTAAAGACAAACTTTCACACTTTTAGTGTGAGTCCGGGAAACCATTTGGGGAAAAGAGGAAGAAAAGATCAAGCGCCGCCCCTTCCAAAAATAAGCATGTCGTAAAAGGGATCTAATCAATTATCTACTAAAATCATATGTGTTGGGTTGAAAGGCGCAGATATCGCAGCCTGGCTTTAAACTCCCTGCCAAACACCCTTTCTGAGTCAAGAGAGGACAACGAAAAAGAAAGATGGGGCGGGGGGGGGTGGGGGGAGGAGAACAAAAGGAAAATATTTCCATAAGAAATGACAATGGATGGTGTTACTCATCGGAGGCTGGACTACATTCAGTTCCTCCCTTTGCTGCTTAACACAAAAGTGGGAAATTGATGGTGGTGATGATAATGATGATGATGATAGTGATGACGATGATAACACGGCTGTTAACTGTAGGTTCTGCTACAGACTGTACCTGACAGGTGTATTTGATGGGGCTCTCCATAGCCTTTGCGCGAACCATGGGCTAAATATTACACTTAATAATATTCACTGCGACGTTCATGACAAAGATCCTGCTTCAGTGCGTGACGGCCACTGGGTAGAGGCAGGGTATGAGTAAGAGGTTATTAGGAAGAGTAGACAAAGAGGTGGCTGTAGAAGAGAAGATTTACATAGAGAGATGGGGTACAGAGATAGCTGGGAAAAGAAAAGATTTAAAGAGAGTTGATAACACAGGATTGGAAGCTAGATGCGCCGAAAGCTTGTTTCCACACTAGGTAATTAATTATGCATCGACTGATGTATATTAAGAAAAGCTCTTAGCACTAGAGAATTTGTGGAGGTAAAAAAAAAAAAAAAAATTAATGCTAAACTTAAGATTTTTAATTCTAATGTCAAATCACTACTGTTGTATGGTGCGGGAATATGGAGAACAGCTAAGGAAATCACTAAATAACTACACACGTTCATTAACTGGTGCCTGCGCAGATTAGAGGGACTTAAATGGACCAAGAGGTAAAGAAAAGACGCTGGCGTCGGATAAGACACACGTTCAGAAAACCACATAATATAACTAGAATGTCTCTGCACCGGAGCTTAGAGGGGCATAGAAATAAAGGAAGACACAAAAACACATGAGAAGGCAGCGGAGAGTGAAGTTATAAAGATAGGAAAGACACGGAGAGAGCTGCATGCGATAGCAAAGGATAGAACGACTTGGCGTGAGTTAGCAGAGGGCCATTGCTCTATTTGGGTTTAGAAACGAAGAAGAAGAAAAAAGCTCTAGCTTCTAGCGTATGCTTATCGGCTTTTTTATACTTGACGAAATATAAATGCAACCATTTAATGACGACAGAACTTCGGAAATGTAACTGGCCTTTGCGGCCAAAGCTTTAAATGGGATGAATAAATCTACCCTAACCCCAGACCATACCTAATTACATCTTACGGCATGCTTGATAGGATTGTCTTACTTGAGCTAGATCTCTGTAGCATGATTTATAAGCTGATGAAAAAAAAAATTAATTCTAATTCTAATGGGAAAACGATAGCGCAATAGTTAGACACATGCCTTCAGATGATCTTGCATTCAAATCTGGCTCAACGGATCAGTTTGTCCCAACTATTGACTGTATCACATCCTGAAATTAATATATTTCTGCTGGACAGCAGAGGCCTACAAGTTAGATCCCATATACCCTGTTTAACCTCCAAAGTTGCTATACTAAAGGCGCTCTTAACATCAACACAAAACAGGTGTAATCTGCAGTCCTGCGCAGATAAGGACGATACATATGACCATGCAGGAGGATAGATATGAGAATATCTTCGGCTCCTAGATAAGACTGTACCAGAACCTGCAATTGAAGCCTCTATTATAATCATCATCATCTTTATTATCATCATTGTTTTACCCTTTTTTTCTGCTGAGCGGCATCGGGAGGACCAAAATACAGTCCAGCTCTTGATGGGTAACACCATTCATTGTTATTTCCCATCGGGAAGTGGGAACAGGAAGTGTCTTGAGAAGACTTTGACCACACCGCAAAGTGAACACTGATTGGTCTGTACAAATATCAATCCAGCATCGTATGCACGTGAACCATTGGCAGGAAATTGATCCTTTTCTAATTTTGAGACTTCTGTGATTTGGCGTCTGGTATGACTCATGGTTGATAGAAAGAACAGTTAACTTTTTACCTCTTCTAGTTAAAAAATCAATGCACCATGCGTGATCAGCTATTATTCAAATGATCCAAACAAGACCTATAAGCTTTTTAAAAAATATAATTGTATAGTATATGTTTTATAAAATGTTTTATTTGTTTCCTTCTCGAAAAGTAATGTAGTCATACACGTGCTTTATTAATTGTGGCTATTATTCCCATCAAGGAATTAACGAGAAATCATGTAAGATTGAAAGAGTTAATATAACAGCATACAAGGTCCGACAATTAAGTAATGAGAATAATTCCATAAAAATTAAAATAATCAACAGTTGAAGATATAACCTGTATCTGATTCAAAGTAAGCTCCTTATGCATTAATACAGCAAGTGGCACCATCTAACAAACACTGGAATGACCTCTGTAGTTCTTCTGTTGCTATCACCCTTAAAGTCGATGTTACGGCCCTTTGGATAACATGAATATCGTTAAAGAAGCGCCCTTTCAATTGTAACTTTAATTTTGGGAATAGAAAATAATCACAGGGAGACAAATCTGAGAAATAGGGTGAAAGATTGAGAAAACACACTTGTTTTGGGGCAAAAAGTTATTGTTTTGATGATGTATATTGGGTACTCAACCCGCTGATATGTTTGGTCATCAGACAACGAACGTGTTACTTACCGGCAAGCAACTTTTTTAATGCCAACATCTTGCACTAAAATGTTATGAATGGTCTCTCTATTACCACCATATTCATCTGCCTTCATCCTCACAGTGGAACAATGATCTTGTATCCGTCTGACTTTGCAATGAGGTTTTCATTACGAACATAAATTTGGCGTCCAGTCTAGGTACCAGGGTAATTATTTCCACACCACTTTTGAATCATGAATACCACCTGAAAATTTATGCACGAGATAAACAATAATCCCCATAAAGTTGTTGCATCAGTTCAACTGTTTCAATGGCGCTTTTTCTGAGTTTTAAACATAATTTAATTTTAGCTTTTTTGCTATGTAACAATGCACCTCTGACTAGGTCAACTAAATGGCGGCTTGTTGGTCATAGATGAATGTTTCCTCTTTAGATTCCATGCTTTGCTTCATAGAAGCAATGTATGTCTTGGCCATAATAATATCAGTCTCATTACTTAATTGTCGGACCTTGTTTAACAGAGAAGACGATGAACGAGTGGTTAACCAGCTCAGTGCACATTAACTGATGAGTAAGAGGGGAAGGGTGGGGAAAGGGAGGGCGTTAACATTAGGAAGGGAAATTTACAAGTTGCTAGATAAACATTGGGTGAGCTACGCATTCGGGTGGGACAACAGAAAACAACAGATGACGACATCCCAGGGTTCCAGGGAACAAAGGATCGACGTGACAAATAGTGACAAGAACGAGCACGATTTGTTCTCTCTCTCTCCCTCTCTCTCTCCTCTCTCTCTCTCTCTCTCTCTCTCTCTCTCTCTCTCTCTCTCTCTCTCTCTATCTATCTCTATCTCTCTCGCTGTCTGTCCCTATAAAGATAAGCGTTCCTGTTCATGTACTATAATTTCAGTGATGAGTTTTCCTAACATATGGTTCTGACGAAATTAGCTCACCTGTAATAGTTTGGAACAGCCAGCAGTGATGCAGCTATAAAATAGACGTCACGTATAATATAGAACGGTGGCATCAAGGACAGTCTCAGAGAAATGAACAGAAAACCTGTACAGTGCATTAGAAGGAAAAAACTCACTTTATTTTTAAAGGGTCACAAATTGGGACCCCAGGCCTGTCTTACATTCGGCCCTTCAAAACATCCAATTTTCAGACAAATGTACTTTATCAATGAAGCATGTTATGTTCATATAAGTTAGTTAGTTGCGTATCCTTTACAGGACATTGCAGAACCAACCCCAGTATTTTTTGGCTGTTGTAGATTTTGTAAGCAAATTTACATCCAGTAGTTTGCCATTGCCCTGAACGGTCGGCTTCTTGATACCTCTGTGAAACCAATGCAAGGCGCAAGTCCCTCAGTTGGTATCAACCTGGAACCCCGGCATTACGAAGCTTGTTCGCAACGCCTAAGCCACAGGTGCCGACGATGCGTCAGTGTTCATTCAACAATATGTATATTATGAAAATCAAGAAGAAAACAAACACAAGCATGGATACACACACACACATATATATGCTCACCCACTGACGGAATCCTTACCCACTTAGACACACCTGTACATACACATACATACATACATACATACATACATACATACAGACAGACAGACAGACAGACAGACAGACAGACAGACAGACAGACAGACAGACAGACAGACAGACAGACAGACAGACAGACAGACAGACAGACAGACAGACAGACAGACAGACAGACAGACAGACAGACAGACAGACAGACAGACAGACAGACAGACAGACAGACAGACAGACAGACAGACAGACAGACAGACAGACAGACAGACAGACAGACAGACAGACAGACAGACAGACAGACAGACAGACAAGGAGCACGCATGAAGTTCTTATATCTTTTCGTGAAGCTGCATGAGGTAACCGGAGAAGCTAAAGAAGAGGAAGTTGATACTTTTAATGAGGAAGATGTGAAGCATCCATATTCTTTGTGAACAGCAATGCAGTATTTAAGATTATAAGATTATCTTATCGTTAGAAGCCTAATTAAATCATTTGCGGATCGCCGCCAAAGTCCTGGAATTCGTGCTTTGTGCAACGCTTGTGACAAGCAGCCAGCCGTTCTTCAGGAGGAGACTGGACCGTACTGAATGAAAACCCTCAAAACTGGAAATAAAAATATCACTGTGTTATATTATCTGAATTGTAGTATCATCAGGTGCCTTGCCGACTGGCGTGGGCGATCATGCCTCTCCATAATCTGCGATCTCCTGCAGCATGTATCAGTTCGTGTACCGACACGCCCCTATGCCATGCAACAAGACTGTCAAGCATCTTCTCTCGTTGTCTTCGTCTGTCTCTCCTTCCACAGATCTTTCCAGTGGTCACAACATGTTCTATTTTCCCTCTTCTCATAACATGGTCGAAAAATGATGACTGTCTCCTTCTGATGCCTGTGATAAATTGTCTTCGGGCTCCCGCCTCTTTCAAAACCTCTTGGTTGCTCTTTTTGGCTGTCCAAGGTATTCTAAGCATTCTTCTGTAAAACCACATCTCCGAGGCCTCCAGAAATTGTTTGGCCTGCCTACCACTTGTCCAGGATTCACAGCCATATGTTAAAACTGGATGTATGATTATTTTGAGGCATGATTTTCTTGGGATAGTACAGCGGTGGTTTCCCCTTCCATTCCGCCAGTTTGTATATGGTTTGACTCCAATAGCCTTTGTCTAAAGAGACTTACCCTGCAAGGCAGCAGGGGGGTGGGGGGGGGGTGGGGGGGGGAGGTTATGGCGCCTCTTACCCGCCGATGGCCATGTCGTAGAGTTTTAAGGTATTTTATAGAGTTAGCTGTCCCACCAACTAACTCGCCTCCTCTCAATGACAGTATAGTTCCTGAAAATATCACTGTTTTATACTATCCTACTGCCTGGCTCGCTAGCCTAATTGGTTAAACCTGTCAGCGCGGTGACCAACTGACAAACTCCTTGTGGTCCGGTTTCACACTCGGGGTAGGCAGAAAAGCCACATTTCTCCCAGATTTACGGTGTTTATTATGGAATCAAAGCCGAAGGGTTACGATATTCATAGTACCGAGCCAAGGGGTTAACTATTTATAGTTTCGGGGAAACAAAATGCTGTCCTTATTATTAGTTAGTTAGTTAGTTAGTTAGTTGGGTTATCCTCATTGCACTCCGGACATGTCCATAGGTGCTCAGATCCTCCCCTCAGTATGAACCCCAACGTCCGATGGCTAATAGTACCAGTTCTATGTTGATTAACAAGTCTTCTGGCGTAGCTGGTGTGCGTCTCGTTTTTTGCTGTGCCGATCTTAATTCCCAAGTCTGCCATTCTGGCGAGTGATGTGGATTCACTGCCACCAAAGTCGTCTATCCTTCCCATTTCTCTGAGGGCATTGATAATATCAGCATGATCCATAGGCTGACCGTCGGTAGTGATAGCGGATCCAGCCAACCTGTCAGCTCTTTCATTTCCATCGACGCCTGCGTGTCCCGGAACAAAAATAAAGGTGACTCCACGGACAGTGGACTTCTGTAATGATTCAAGCCATTGTCTTCGCACTGAACCTGCCTGAACCCTCCGGATCATACTCATTGAATCACTGAGTATACACACGCGGGTGTATTTTTGTGTTTCAAGCCAGGCAAGCGCTTGTGTCACTGCCATCACCTCCATCGTCATGCTGCTGGTTGTCATGGAGAAGGCGCCGTTGGCTTCTTTGACTGTTCTGCCCGCTGAGCGTGCTGTAAATGCCCATGCGCTTCTTCTTTGGCGTATAACGGATCCGTCTGTATAGATTATTGCATCTGCTTCGTCTGAATTTTCACCGATGAGAGCGTTGACCTCTGCATTAACAGCAACAGGATTCTCTTCTCTACATCGCCTGTTGAGTGTGACAATACAGGAAAATGTACAAATAAACGCCTGAGGCGTTATTATATAGTATTCTAGCTAATTAAATTCTGACTACTAAGATTTATTATTATTTCATTTCAGCAGATTTTATTTGTGTTTAAACCTGCGAGGTTAAGCGCTGTGACTCACCATATAACCGTGCAGGGAGTAACGAACACAATTTCTGTGTTGTCCTGTGAATACGTGCTCAGTAATTTTGATTTGGATATCGTATTTATCACATCGAGCGTGCCGATCTGCACAGTATTACAACTGGTCAACATCTGGTGCTCTTTGGGTAAGTATGTGTTGTTGTGTTATTTGTTTACATCATGTGGGCTCGCTTTGTCTTTAAAACTTTACTTACCTTTTAGTTTACAATTTTTCAATTCCTTGCGTGGGTCCCATGGTCATATTTGGGTGGGTGGGGGGGTAGCCAAACTTCGTTTAACAAGTATATGGTAGCGTCTAATTATGAAATTATTGAAATTCAGTGTATCGAGCCCAATGGCACAGATATCGCAGTCTAGCGGTAAACAAAAACAATACTTCCCAACCGCCCCTTTGAGGCCAATACGAAAGTAGTTTACCTTATTTGATTTATTTCGCTTAGTGCGTGGTACCTCGTGGTTCAAATTTAAATATCAAATTATACGAAAATATTATTTCGGTGTGAAGCCACTTCAGTTACATGAACTGCGTTTAAGTTCTTGGTAGATGGGATGAGCCATTGCCAATACTGCATACCCTAAGTATCCACGTATCTCATTCGGTTGGTAGAATGCCCTTTCAGGGCTGGGACAAGCCGACTACCCGTGCATTGCACTTAACTCATTCATTAGCACGGAATTAATTTAGCATTCACTTATTGTTAACTCTAAACATGATTGGTTTGCCATATATTTGTTTCTTTAGTTGTCTACCTGCTTACACTATCTTAAGTTATATTCAGTATGTCTGCCAGTCTGGTTAGTGTTTAAATGTGTTTATTTATTACTTGCATGATGCAATGACCCTGATAACAGCAAGGTAAAAAAGGGAACTGACTTGGAATTATAATTAGTTAATAGTTAAAGTCAAAAGAGAATAAACACTTAGAGCACGAGGTAGACCAAGACCAAGATGTGGACAGAAAAATAACATCAGATACACTATACAACAGCACGATGTGTCTGTCTATGGTCGAGGTGGTCAGAAGAGTAAGAAGAGGAATCTTATATCTGCCTCGACACCTGGAGCAGAAGAAGAAGAAGAAGAAGAAGAAGAAGAAGAAGAAGAAGAAGAAGAAGAAGAAGAAGAAGAAGAAGAAGAAGAAGAAGAAGAAGAAGCAACAGCAGAAGAAGAAGGAGAAGAAGAAGAAGAAGAAGAAGAAGAAGAAGAAGAAGAAGAAGAAGAAGAAGAAGAAGAAGAAGAAGAAGAAGAGGAAGTGGAAGAAGAAGAAAGAGAGACTGAAGGACGACGATACACACAGCCAGTACACTATTTTTCCACATTATCTTTGTTCTGTATACAGACAGGGAAAGCAATCGAGGACTACCAGTTGAGATTAAACATGTCAAGTGAGGCTGGGAGTTTAAAGCCTATTTGCCAGTGACATTTCAGTTGTGCGATTCGAGACAGGGGATACACTCGTTGAATCGATCTGTGGAATATACGTTTCCGGTATAGAAATTCTGTCTGTCTACGAAATGCGCTTAAATTGTGCGGAATATTGACATTACAGGGAAGCAATACTACAATTGTAGGGGTGTTATGTATTGACTCGTGGCAACAATTACACATAGTCACACATACACACGAACACACGCTCGCGTACACAATGCGCGAAAACACACACACTCATACTTGCTCTGCTGGCACTCAAGCGCACAACAGAAAAAAGAGGGAAGGGGGGGGGACGCGGGGCACACACACACACACAATTACACACACCCGAACACCTACACTTCCAAACAAGAGCAGAACGTGGACAAACGCACATGCGTACACGCGCTTTGATCACACCCGCTCACCCACATATGCAGTCACTCTCAGGTACACATTGCGGGTATACACTAGCTCCTACATGAGCACGCGCGCACAAACACACACACAGAGACACAAATAAATACATTTATATATATATATATATATATATATATATATATATATATATATATATATATATATATATTTACATACATGTGTGTATATATATATATATATATATATATATATATATATATATATATATATATATATATATATATATATATATATATATATATAAATGTGTATACATACATACATACATACAAAGATATGTATTTATATGTGTGTGTGAGTAAAATAAAAAATGTATATACACATATATGTAAATATATTTTGGCACACAAAAGTACACACCATACACACATGTCCACAACAAAGCCAGTCATTCTGGCGAAGTGTTTTAACACATTCGCCTCAGGCTCTGAAAATCGTCCTTTCTCCCACCATCCTTATTCTTCACATTTGTTTTGAGATTGTTTTGGGTCGTTGTTGAAGCTGCTTGGTTTCTTTCTTGGGCGACACTCTCGGGGAAGGGGGTGAGGGTTGGGAGGGGGGCGGGGGGGGGGAACAGTCGATCTGAGAAGAGAGTCAGGCAATGTGGGATTATATCTGACAGAGGAACCGGAACATGTGTGCTTAGGAACTTTAACACACCCCTCCCTTCCCACTCCCAGCCCTCAAAAAGTGTTTAGGGGTGCCCCCCCCCCCCAAGAATATCAGAAAAAGGGCTATTTTATCCCCTGCCACCATGTTTAAGTTCTCATTTTAAGTTTTTAGTTTTTTTTTTTTTTTCTGCGTTCTCGCCTCCTTAATGCTTTTATTTCCCATTTTAATACTTGTTTGGTGATCTCTGCTGGTTTCTTCTCAGGATGTGTCCAAAGTATCGCCATCTTCTATGTTATAACTGTTGATATAAACTGTTGCCCAGGAATTTCTCCTATTTCTTCATTCCTTTAGATGTAAGATATCATTCATTTATTCAGTAGCATGTCTTTCGCGGAACCTCGCTGCCATAACAACCCAACGGAAAACCTTCCTATCCTGAGCAAGATGTCCTGCGTCTGATACACCCATCTGGAGATCATCTGCCACATCCTGCACCCATCTTCTCCTTGGCCTTCCTCTTCCTCTCTTCCCAGGCATATACCCCTCCATTATTGTTCTCTCTAGACTTCCATGACGTTTCAAGGATGTAAGATATAGGGAATAAAAAAAGAGCGCACACCCTTTACCCGCCTAGTGCAGCCGGGTATATTAGGGTAGTAGCTGGGGTAACCGCTATATAAGTGAATTACCCGTTTCAATGCCTTCAGCCGTATTAGGCATATAAGGCTAGAATTATTTTTTATAGACCAGTCGGAACTGGGGGAAGGAAAGGGGAATGATCTGGCCAAAATCACACCGGCTGCCTTTACTTCCCGCGAATCTGCCTGGTACCCATTTAAAGCTGGATCGGACTAAGAGCCAGTGTTTTTTTTTTTCTGCTTTTGAAAAAAATAATGGCCAGCCCCCTCAAGAATTGAATCTTAACCGCTACAGATCTGACTAATTTGTATGCAGACTGTTGGTTCCTTGCCTTTCAGGCAGATGCACTCGGACTTCGAAGGAAGCTCCCAATTAGTCGACTCTTACGACATGCTTTTTGGGTAGGCAGTGGGTATATTCTTGTTTTCCCTATAATAGGGCCACGGAACCCACACGGAATCATTTACAACAATAGTCCATTTATTCCCAATGGGAGCCGTGGTGTAGCGGAAAGACGCTAGCCTGTGAATCGGAAGATTGTGGGTTCGATTCCTGACAAGAAAATAAACGAAAATGACCTTGGCTCCCAGGTGGACCCAGCCTTGAGTGGGTACCAGGTGCAGTCCTGGGAAGTAAAGGCGACCGGCGTGATGCTTACCACATCACCCACCAAGTGCTGTTTAGTCTATAAAATATAGGTCTAGCCCTATATACCCATGAAATACACATGAAAGGCGGGGAAAAGGGTCATTTACTTTACTTTTACTCCCAACTAATATCAGTATACACGATACTGCCAGAACGGTCATACATTAAATTTCTTCGTTGTAGTTAAAGCAATCAAACCACCATTACTGAACGTTGCAGTAAATTTATACTGTTGTTGACAGCAACGATAAGATTCATACAACAGCATATGCACCTTTAATGAGGCCTGGTTTCATTTACTTGTAGCTTTCTCTTATCAGGTTTAACTGATGAGAATTGCAGGCTGTATGTTGTTTTGATAGCTGTCGAGCCGAGAACCACCCACCCACCTCTTTTCAAAGAGATATTCAGCTGAGAAAGACTGTAGTATTCTTTGTTATCAGACAAGATGGTGAATTTACTTTCTGAATGCATTTAAAAACTCTGGTAGATCTTGGTTTTAAAGCATGATTTTAATTTCCTGTGAGATGTCAAATCTAAATCAAATATATTTGATATTGCCGATCTCCCCGTGGGGGTTTTGGGTCCCATTATGGGGAAAACAAGAATAGACTCACTGACTCCCCATGCATGTCGTAGGACTGTAGTAATTTGGGGCTTCTTCAAAATCGGAGTGCATCCACCTGAGAGGCAAAGAACTAACAGCATGCATACAAAGTGGTCAGATTTGTGAAACGGATGCAACACTAAGGTTATGGAATAGGACTTAAAGTTCAAAAGTAGACTAACTACCAGAAATTGCCACTGGAGGTTACATCCGATGAAGGCGAAGAAGAAGAAGAAGAAGAAGAAGAAGAAGAAGAAGAAGAAGAAGAAGAAGAAGAAGAAGAAGAAGAAGAAGAAGAAGAAGAAGAAGAAGAAGAAGAAGAAAAATAAGAAGAAGGCTGTGACCTCGTGTTCAGCTGAGTTAAGGCTGAGCTGTTGGAAATAATTAAATGAAAAATTTCTTACTTTAAAAAATATAAATATTTGTTGGTTTCTTAATCTTTAATTTCATTACTTCTCTCCGTGAATATATTAAGTTGCAAATTATAGTTCTGCGTTCATCAAAAAAAAAAAAAAAATAATAATAATAATAATGGCGTTGTGCCTGTTTACAGCTTGGCTGCGATATTTGTGCCCTTGAGTCGTCACATCCGACTTCCGCGGGCATTTGTTGACCGTGTTAGCTTTTCTGGTATCCTACTTGAGATAGTAATCCTACAGAACTGCGTTTCTGGAGAGGGGGGAGGTGGGACACCTTCTGAAAATCTATTCATCCCTTCTCACGAGATGTTTAGCCAATAGAACTTAATGAGGGTTCACAAAAAGCCTCACAGGTTCAAAAGAAATACTACTTCCGGCTTTTTGAAAGGTGAGTTGAGTTATAAAAGCTGTTCCATCTAATCCGGAACCATACCAAACTGGTAGATCAATTCAGCGATTTAATTGAATGGAAGTCCTGGTAGTAAGTGTGACAAGAGGTCAAAATGAGAGAAAGAGGGAGAGAGAGAGAGAGAGAGAGAGAGAGAGAGAGAGAGAGAGAGAGAGAGAGAGAGAGAGAGAGAGAGAGAGAGAGAGAGAGAAGCACTGTTAAGGAAATCGAAGAATGCAGCCACGCAAACAACGAGCACAGCTTGGTGGCTTGGCCGAGAGCGTGGGAGGGCCACTGAGAGCCAAGGAATGTTAATGAAAGATGTAAGTAGACGTACTGTCTGTAGTAAAGCTAGACTGAGTCCGCCAAGTTGCTGGAGAAACTGTTTAGGGTTTACACTGCGGCAGAAATATCTGGTAGTTCTTCAACTTCTGGTTTTGCGTGCGCATTCTTCTTCAGATCCTACTTATTTGTACGCAGGCAGGCTGCTGGATCCTTGCCTGCCTATCAGACAGACGCACTATAACTTCGAGGGAAACACCCCTAATTAGTCACTACCGATGACGTGATTGTCAGGGGCAGTGAGTCTGTTGCCCCCCAACACCCCCCTCTCCCGCTACCCCACAATCCTTGATTGGGTAAGCGCTATGGAGACACACCAGTGCTGGAGGAAATCAAGTATCTTGAACTGATGTTACCCGCTTAAAGAATGTTTAGTCTTCGAAATGTCTTCTCCCTGTTTAGGTTTCAATGTCCAATCTTGGGGTAGAGGGAGAGTCTTACTTACATTCTCCCTGTGTGGGTTTTAATGTCCTAATTTTGGAGTAGAGGGAGAGTCTGACTTACCTTCTCCCAGTGTGGGTTTCAATGTCCTAATTTTGGGGAAAGGGAAAAAAATCAATCGCGAAAGACGACTCAAAAAGTATTTTATGAAAACGGATCTTTTAGATCAAAGGAAGCAGACATCACATTATATTTATATTTCACAACACAACGTGCGAACAACCATTTTAAGTACGAAATAATAATAATAATAATAATAATAATAATAATAATAATAATAAGAAGAAGAAGAAGAAGAAGAAGAAGAAGAAGAAGAAGAAGAAGAGGAAGAAGAATGAAAATAAAAAGAAAAAGAAGAAGAAAAAGAAGAAGAAGAAGAAGACGACGACGAAAAAAAGAAGTATTGTGTAGAAACTAGTTGCTCAGTACTATAAACAAGTAGCTTTTACAGGATTGCCGTTCGCAGGATTACCACCTCAAGGATGAGAGTCCTTACTGCACAAATCTCGAAAAGCCCTGTTCAACCATTAGGTTATTTTGTAACCCCTGACAGTTTGGAAGTTACCTATAGCTGGGACCAGGCAGAGACGATATGTGCCATCGCTTGCAAATTGATCCTATTTTAGACGTGTAAACCTGTCACGTTAAAATCTGACAACGCAGTTTGGACTAGAAAACGTAGTTTGCAAACAAAGGTTCCTGGGGCTGATATTACAGCGCGAGATATATAATTAGTGTCAAGTAGTCCAAACAAATATATCCCAGCAGCGACACGGATGGCCATGGCCGTTTTTAGAAATTTGAAAAGGTTCGCTTTTGTCATGGTCTTGTGTTATTTATAACGTGTTGTCTTGGCTAATGTTTCAAAAGACATGCAAGCATATTAGTCAGAATTAACTATTTGATAAAGAAATTTTTAAAAAGCAGAGAGGAAAACAAAGGACACAAACGAAAGGCAAAAGGAAAGTAAGTTAGTTGATTAGTCGACAGAGTTTACCAATTACACATCGAACTATTCAGTCCATATGTGATCGGTTCCTTCCTTAGTAAATCCCGGAGCTTGTAGCGGCTCACAACACCAGTTCAATGTTGTTTTCTTATTCTTTTTTGGGCTTCTTCCAAAGTCTTTTTGTCTGACCAAACCTCTTTTAACATGTTGTTTTTGCAGTCTGGACATGGTTGCAGATTCTCAGTCATCACTTGGTTCCCGCAAACGTCCAACTTCTCGTAGGGCAATAATAATATCTGCCTGGTCCATATTTCGTCCGCCCTCCCCAGTAGCTTTACCTGCAAGCCTATCAGCTTTCTCATTTCCTTGCACACCTGCGTGCCCTGGTACAAAAATGAAACTGAAATAAATCAGTCCCGACAGCTTTTGAGACTCCAACCACTGTCTTCGAACCCAGCCCTTCTCTATCTTTCTATGGATATTCATTTGGTCACTGAGTAAGCATGCGCGGGAAAAGGTCTTTGTCTCCAGTCATGTTATTGCTCTTGTCACTGCCATGACCTCCATCGTGAGACTACTGGTAGTCAAGGCAACAGCATCAGAATCTTGCTTTACAATTCTAATTCCAACCTGAGCAGTAAAAGCCCAAGAGCTTCTCTCACTTGGAAGCAAAGGGAAAATAATAAAGACAGAAAAACCCAAGTTCCTGGCTTTATTCCTATCCAAAAACAGTACTAGTGACTTTTTGTGTGTGTTGAATTTAATGTTGACCTTATTTTGATTCCCATTGCAAACTACTGAACGTAAATTTGCCTAGCAAAACTGCAACAGCCCAAAATGCAAGGGTTGGTTCTGTAACATCCTGTAAATGATGTGCAGTTAACTTTCACATCGAGCGGGTAGGCAAATGATCGTAGCCATGATGACAAGAATGATGATACGGTGTTGATCGTTATGCTTACACATCCAGTACATAGATGTAAGATGAACAGGTTCGCCAGTACGAGCAGAAATGACTGCACTTGTATAGCGCAAGTAGCTACAGCTGTCTATATTTATGCAGAGATCAGTCTTAGCTTTCGTGAATCTGGGATTAGTAACGCTGTCTGTCTGGTGAAGCTTGCAAATAAAGAAACCAGTACTGTAGGAGCAGATTATTGTGTGTGGGTGGGGGGGGGGGAGGGGGGATGGATGGAAGGGCTGTTGAAATGCATGGCTGGTTCTGAAGTCGTCTTTAGGACTTATAACCAGCCACAGGATAAACTGGCCGTTGTGTGGAATTATTTCCTCGGCAGTTTTGCGATAAAAAAATGAATTTATCTTTAAAAAAAATTTTTAAATAAATGGTTTGCTCGCTAGGAGGCTATGCCTTGCGACAGCATACCTTACAAGGTTTTCACCAAAAGAGGAGCAGGACCTCGAATAAGGCTATATTATAGGCCAAATGAAACGATAACTCAACATCACCACAATGTGTCTGTGGTCGAGGCGGCATGTATTTTTGTTACTGTAGTTAGTACAGAAAAGGTAGTCGCCGTGGCCTAGCGGCTAGACGCTAGCCGCGGATCGGAAGGTCGTGGATTCGCTCCCTGGCGGAGCCGGACTTTTTTTAAAAAATAACCTTGGGTCCCAGGTCGACCCAGCCTTGAGTGGGTACCTGGTGCAGTCCCGGGAAAGTGAAGGCGGCCGGCGTGATACTGACTACATTACCCATCTCGTGCCGATTGGTCTATAAAAATATAGGTCTAGCCCTATACGCCTTAGGGCGTGGAAAAAGGTCCTTTACTATTTTTTACTAGTACAGAAAAAAAATTGGAAAATGTGGGCGGGGGCGGAGTGAGTTGTTGATTTGGAGCCGCCTGGCCCTTGAGATTAGTCTCATTTTAAATGGCTAGCCTCCTCTTTTGGGTTCCGGGGCCACATTGTGGGGGAAAAATAAATAGACGGACACAATGACTCGAGACCACGCAGCCCCCTCCCCTCTAGTATGCGTGGTGGTGTAAGCAGTAACTACACTGATTGACTGACTTTCTACCCCACCTGGACATCACACTAGCAATAAACACCCGATGACACAAAGTACCACCATGTGGACGAAGATCGCCGTGGAGAGGTCCCAGAAACCGCGTTCAGACAATTGGTCATATTTATGGCCTGCCTATATTGCGGCCCCTGGCAAGTGCCAGGGTGGGGCTTCAAATAACAAAAAATTTCGTCCTAAAAAGGACAAAACTGTGTAATTAAAAGGTTAGAAATAACTACAAATACAGTCATGCGCGGGTACGGAGACAAACAAATCTACAACCCTATTTCTCTGCACTGACATGTGACCTTGTATATCTCCACGTCAATAAAATATGCAAGAACTGCCATCAGTTATAACATATCACTTTTGAGAGTCTATATTTAGTTTCTTTTTCCATAATTATCTACTCTTCACCTCATACATAGGCTATTTCAGGAACAAAATATATAACTGCAAGCGCTGTGCGCGCGTTATGTTTATCTCCCTTAGAGTTATTTGCTAGACAAGTTATCCACAATAAATGCATTCTTTACTGATGCACTTTGGTTGCATGTTCTTTCCCGAATAGACAACCCCACAGCAAATATAGCAGAGTTTTTTTTTTTGGGGGGGGGGGGGTGGGGGCGGGGGGGGGCAGGGGGGGGGGTGGGACTGATGCTAAGTCAGTTCGTAAAGAAGTTAACATAAAAGACACGAAGTTTGTAGACGGAGCAACATATGATTCACTAAGGCTCTTCAGTAGAACAATCTGTCTTGCAGTGGATTCCAGGTCACTGTGGCTTGGAAGACAATCATAGAGCAGACAGCCTGGACGAAGACAGAAGTGACATGACCCTGTTAAATTGTGACTGAACCCACCAAAAGACTAAGGATACCCACACTACATAATCTTCCCAAGATTCACTTTATCAAATCTCTAGAGAGAGAAAATATGTCATGTTCTGACTAAGAAAGGGCACAACAGACTTTGTCAATATATGCTCAGGTTAACCGGTGTAGGAAACACGGAGACGTGTCCCTGCAACTGGGCACCGGAAACTGCTGAGCATGTACTCCAACGTTGTAAAGTGTAAACTGCATGCTGCTATCATAGGAGCAGCGCGGCCTGTTTCAACCTCAATGAAGTCAGAGCTGTATTGTAAACAGAGTGATAGGGACGGCACAATAGTTTTCATCACGGCAACTGGTCGCCTCGTATACATTTTCTGACAGAAGGATCAAAGAAGAAGACTGACTGAATTCACCACTTGTTGTGGTTTGACGACAGCCATGGTTCGATGAGACAGCAGAATAGTAGTATCAAGAGCCTGTCGTCAAGTAGGCAATGGCGAACTATGAATATAAAAAGGGCTAGTTCAAAAACGTGCTGTAAAGAATACGCAACTAGCTGATGTAGGGCAGGGCTTGTTATAGACAGGACCACCGAGCCATAGGATTTAGGGTCGCATAGCTAGTGCATAGTACAGTCGCAACAGACTGTTGAGGTTAGGATTTTGTTTTCACCCCGTCATTACAACTATCCGTATTTTACTGAGGTTCGAACCTGGTCTCCCGAAAGAGAGCCTGTGATTCACAACACCTGACCACTTTCTCCTTGAGTAAAGTGTTAAATTCCGTTTGACATCGATAATCTGTTAAAAGCATTCGCTTGCACTACAAATTATTAATGATGATTATTACCAGATCAGAAGTCAGCAGTTTACCACTAACTAGAGCGGAAATTCACGCTTCATTGCTTTTAATCACGACGGGGTACTTTGTGTGTATCTCTAAGCACAATAAGTGGTCTGCCATTAAAACGTATTACTTTAAATTTACATGGACATTTTAATGTCATGCCATCTCTTTTTAAATACTTTTTCTTTTATGACTTCTTGGGGCGTGACGATTAGCCTTTTATTGACTGATGATTCATATTTTTAGTAGGCATTTACGCCTTCCACGAACTTTCTTTAAATACTAATGCTTTCTTCTTAATAAATTGGACATGCCTAGTGATTTTGAAACGTGTGCAGATAACGAAGTAGTCCATGGCTTGGCACTAGTAACGAATCCCAATTAACACGCCTTCAGAACATCAAAAATTTGCCCAAGAGAAAATCGATATGGCCCCTAGGCCAGGAGTACACATTCGCTATGGATTTGTGCGGCTTACAGCGCACGATCCAGCCAGTGTAGTGTTGTCTGAGTCGATACTGGTGACCCGATTACCTGATTACACTCAGATGAATGTTGTTATTGTTGTCTGACTAGATCGCAAGCCAAAGGGAATTCAGTATAGTGGAAAACAAGTGAACTCATGTTGTACGACCGTGAAGTGGTGAAGTGGCAGGGTCTCACAAATACTAGGTTGTGGGAAAATAATGTAGTATGGTGCGTAGTTTCTGTATATCTAAAATATTTGGGTACGTCTGCTCCCCTCTAGTTTTATAGTTGAAGCCAGTGCTTTTATTGTCATGTACCGTAGTTAGTATGTAAA
Organism: Candidula unifasciata; assembly: GCA_905116865.2. NCBI lineage: Eukaryota > Metazoa > Mollusca > Gastropoda > Stylommatophora > Geomitridae > Candidula > Candidula unifasciata. The sequence goes on from CAJHNH020000676.1 coordinate 33,048, forward strand.
AATTCCAACCTTGTCACATGTTACTGCAAGCTGCGTGCGGTGAATTAATTACTCTCGTTTCACACTGGATGCACATTAGCCATTTTTTTTTTGGGGCATGGCTTTTCTTCTTATGTTGAAGTCTGTGGCTTAGACTTTATGAACACGCTTCGAAATCCGAAATAACAAGTCTTATTCCAGCTGCAGGCGATTTGGCAGCAGACTGCCATGTTTTGATTTAGACAGTGGTAGAGAGCACCAGTGCTCGATGGCAAACCATTGCATGTAAAATTGCCGAGTAAAACCAAACAGTCAAAAATGCTAGAGTTAGTTCTGCAATGTCTTGTAAAATAATGAAAAGGATACGCAACTAGCTTTCTTTCTTAAACTCGTCATTGTCGGACCTCTGGTCTAAATGTCAGGTTCATAACGTTGGTGGGAGTCAGACTATCAGGCGATCTTCTCGTGTGTAAAGTCAGATAAAAGTCCTGAAAAAAATACAAAAGTTCGTACACGCATCAAATGTATAAAGCAGTCACAGAGGTACCAGCATCCATAGTCTATAACTAGAACTGTTATTCATAGTTGATTGAAGCCGCAGTCACGTCAAACTAGCATGCGCGCATGCGTCACTGCATAAGGTAACCACACATTTTGTAGTAACTGGTGCCTTGCCATTTTCTGAATATGCAGTTAACGCGCAATACACATTTCCTTGAGCACAGGCAATAAGTATGCCCCATCACATTCACAGCTAACTGTACACTTAGCTCAGTAGGTGAAACTAGATTTTGCCTTTACTTCGTACGTTTTCACATCCACTTTCTCCCTGGTGGCTGCAGTCCCAGTATCTGCTGGAAGACTAGGATGAACAGGGTCCTCCACATGTGGGTGAGGTCGGCCTGGAACACAACAGGACAAGAGACATTGTCTTTTATTGAGAATCATTGGTCCATGGACGTATACTCCAGATTGTTTCATACTTATAAAATTATTTCACTCTGTTCTTAACTTGGTATTGTTTTTTTTCCTGGCAATTGTAATTGTTTTGCACTTATCAACTAGCAGTGTGTGTTCTGGTATTACCTTCTAGTGTTATTTCTGTATTATATTTTTATTTAATGCTAGCGACTAGCGTACATAAAAAAAAAAAAAAAATCCATTTATTACGCCAGTGAAACACCAGACAGTTACGCTAAGACATACCCATTTTTTTAATATACCAATTGGTACTTAGTGAAGGAGGCAAATAGGGTACCGATCGCCTTTACTTTCCATTGCATTTCCTCATACCTCGGCGAGGATTTGAATGAGGGACAACCGGGCTGACAGGCAAACGCCATATCGCTACCGTGGCTTTCAACGATCATATGTTCTTAGCCTGTATTTCATTTCAATAGAAAAGAAACTTATATGATCAGACCACCACTTTTCCTGCTAGTACACTAAATCAAACAAACCTTACACCACCATCACGATCCCTATTGCTTCGTTCTCTCAATCTCTTCATTTTTCTCAGTCCTTTTTCCCCCCCCCTCTCTCTCTCTCTCTCTCCTTTCTTACCCGTCTCTGTCTCCCCTTCTTTGCCAACCATGTTTATTCTCTATTACTTTGTGTTTGCTGTTTGAATTTCAAACCGGTCAATGAAGTGATACTTCATAAGATGCAAGGCTGGAAACTGTGCTATGCTTTGTATGAATCCTCAATATTTTTTTTCTCTTAAAATGTGAGTATTAAAAATATCATTTAGTGATAACTTCAAAAAATACAGCTTATCAAACTGCTACTGGCACCAATGGAACTGAAACTCTTTACTGGCTGCTGAAGATGACGACGGGGCGTTTATGGGAATGTTCCGAGTGCTGTGATGTCGTTTCTTGACTCAACTCAACTCAGCTCAGCATAAATCAAACATCTTTACCGCCACCTGCTGTGTCTTTATTTAGAAATCAGTAGCAATAACAGTTTCATTATCGGGACCAGAGTGGGATGTCTTACTCGAGAAGCAACACGTAAAGAATAATATAATCGACGAACACACGTTAATGAAAAATACACTTACTTGGCAAAGGAAGGGTCAAAGAGTAACACACTAGGCACGCGGTTCGTCTTACCGACCTTTCCAACCAATAATCATCCACATAGCAGTTGTATTGCATGTATATTGCATGTGTTCAGTTGATTTATATGTATAATGCTTGTTAGCTAATGATGAGAAAGAGAGACAGACGTTAAAATGGAGATAACACAAATAAATAATAAAACACAAAACAATCATTTTTTCCACTGAAATAAACAATTCCCATTGTCTCTAGTATTACTGTTCATGTCACCAACCACAGAAGTATATTTACCACGTAATCTCCTTGTTTGCACAAGGCAGGATTGTCCTGTATAAGTGCCATATTTTAACAAGAGGCAATGTGATTTGTGTATTTCAGTCGATTTACGGATGTAATATTAAAAATGCCTAGGAAGTATTGGACCCACATGATTACTTTTTAGAAGCTACGGAATATCTGCCTCAATGACGAACTTCTCAGCTTGAAAACTTAGAAACTGTCTACCATAACATCCACCCAAAATACTGACCTGTAATAATGAGGGCCTAGAAAATAAAGGGCCCAAATGCTAGCTTTTTATCATTAAACCCTTGAAGTATTGATACCGAATACTGTCTTCTCATAACTAAAGTCAAACAAAAATAAGCTGAAAGACATGACTTCCCATAATAAGGAAAAATAAATCGAGCATTGGATGTAACGTTCTCAATGGGTCTCATTTATTTATCATTGCAATAACATAAATAAACGAACGCAATGTTCTGCTTATGAGTTCGCATTTCTTTCTTTGTGTGTGGCTGAACTTTTAAGTAATTAATGTATATTACACAAACTGCCCCAACCGAGAGCGAGGTTAGCAAATTCGAGATGATGGTATTTCTCAGAGGTAGCCAATCATATAATTCTACACCAGCAAATGGACCTGAACATAAAGAAGCATCTAAGAAGTTCGGGAAACTATATACATTAGGTATTCGTGGATTGCGTCTGTCTGTGTGTCTTATTTGTCTTAAAGTTATTGGTTGCGCGTGTACGTATGTGTTCGTTCGTGTGTGCTCGCGCGTATGCGGGACGGTCTGTGTCTTAAACCCTTCGTCTTCTCATCTCATCTGGAAAGCCGTAAAGTCAGTCACTATTTACAGGTTATGGACCTGTTTATCTTAACATATTAATATAAATTTAACATATTAAAGTTAACGTCCAGAGGGTCGACTTATTTGTACCGAGTTTTAGTTCATAGGGCTCAGTTTATCTCTCCATGTCCACCCTTTCTATCCCTCTCTGTCTCTCTCTGTCTCTCTCTGTCTCTCTCTGTCTCTCTCTGTCTCTCTCTGTCTCTCTCTCTCTCTCTCTCTCTCTCTCTCTCTCTCTCTCTCTCTTACACATTCTCTGTCAGTTTGATGCTGACCACATCACCCACCAAGTGCCGATTGGTCAATAAAAATGTAGATCTAGCCCTGTATTCCCAATACGAAGGAGTGGAGAGGGGACCTTAACATTTTAACACCGGAAGAGTTAAGCCGAAAGCGGCACACATCACAGTCTAGATTAAACCATCGCAGAACAAGCAAACTGTCTTTTAAAGGCGAACGTAGAATAAAAAACAACTTTTTATTCAACGTGGCTCTCTGATGCATTTGGTACCAGGACATTTTCCTTCAGGTGTCCAAACTATCGACTATGTTTATTTGCACTAAACAATAGCTGAACAAGCCAACTGTCTTTTAAGGGCAAACGTAGAACAAGAAATACTTTCTTATTCAACGAATCTCTCTGGTGTATTTAGTACCAGGACATTCTCCTTCAGGTAGTCAAACTATCGACTATGTTTATTTGTAATGAATTGTACAACTTGGTTTAGTTTAGCCAAAGATTTCTTGTACATGTTTCATTTTATCATTTCTTCCTTGGCTGTTCTCAGATGTGCTAATACCCTAGCACCTGCAAGAATGCACTGTTCTGTTGTTACCAATGCCAGGCGCTGAGTTTGCCAGACTCTGTTGTAAATTCCTTCATTTCTGACCTTACATTTACCTGCCAGGTTTGCTATTTTGGGAACAAAACGTGTGACTCCAAACGCTGCCTCTCTGCTGAGCTTGTCTATTATGTTTTCTCTAGTGTAATATCATTTACTATTCGATCTGTATACGCATTTATTGTAGAAATAGAAATAGTAGTAGCAGCAGCAGCAGCAGCAGTAGTAGTAGTAGTAGTAGTAGTAGTAGTAGTAGTAGTAGTGGCAGTAGTAGTAGTAGGAAAAGGAGAGAGAGTAGTAGTAAAATTATTATTATAGTAGTAGTATTTTAGTGATAATATAGTAAAACTAATAGTATAGTAGTATTAAGTAGTAGTATAGTTGTAGTTTACTAGTAGTTGCATAGTAATGACAGTAGTTGTAGTATTATTTGCAG
>CAJHNH020000676.1:42500-217500 GCA_905116865.2 Candidula unifasciata
AGCTGATTAAGGATTATGAGTTGCCTAGAGGACAAGAAAAGTAAACATTAAACAGAAAATCTAGACAATATAATCATGTGAATAAATGAGATAGTGTATTTGTTCTCCGCGGGCGGCTCCTTAAATAATAATTTAAAGTTTAGTAGATTGATTTCATATGACAGCTTTATTTCTGAGAGTGTAGAACAAAGTTCGAACTCCGTAGCTCCAACGTAAATACCTACGGCCCGTGCGAAAACATACGCATAAACCGAACGGAGCAATCCATTTAAGAAAACAACAACAACAAATGTATTTCCATGTCCTTTACAGGACGTTGCAGAACCAACCCCAGCATGTTTTATATGTTATGACGTTTCTATGCAAATTTACATTCAGCAGTTTGCCATTGCTTTCTAAACGGTCGGCTCTCGGTACCGCTGTCGAAACCAACGCAAGCCGATCTACTGCCAAATAATTTGCAGTTGGGATCCAGCCAGGCACTCAGGCATTACGAAGTCCGTTCGCAACGCCTACGTCACAGACGCCGACCCATTTAACAAACCCAGGGCATTCAGAGCGCTAAGCAAACGGTTTGGTCACGTAGTCACAGAGACTTCCTGTGGTCTCTCTTTTCAATTTAGTTATGTTGCACAGTTGCTGAAAGCTGAAAAACGACAGCTGTTCACAAAGGAGCCTCTCTCAGCTGTGTCCTCTGCATCATTCTTTTTCTACTCGTTACCTCATCTCGTTTTCCCTTTCTCAGTCCATGCGTGACTGCATTTCTTAAGCTTGCCATCTGGCATTCTGCTCAGCGTTGCCTGTTGTTTACAGCTGGGTTAAAAATGTCCTCCCTAGCTGACTCACTCGTGAACGATGTGTGCATGTACTGTACCGCTGAGAGAGTTGACAAACAGCTGGTTTAGCCACAGCATGTATGATTGATCATTTATGTGTCTGTCTTTGTCTTGGGACGTCTGTTTTTGCATGAAAAGGCTCCTTGTGTTTTAATGCTTCGGGTACAGTACGAAAAATTGTGACTTTAGTTGAGCTAAAACCGAAAATTAATTGGATACATAATAAAGCTGAAGCTGTGACAGGCCCAGAAAGCCGGTAGAGGATTTAATTGTTCACAAGAGAAAAAAAAAAAAAACGGCCCTAAAACGTGTATGAAACTGACGCTGATGGAGCACAACCCATTGTTCAATTCACTTAACGCTGGAGTTGGTTCTGGAACGTCACGTAAAGGACAACCAACCAACTTTAAAATTCGTTCAGAAACAAAAACTTAAATGGTTTGGCAAGCTAGTGAAAATGATTTCAACGATGCCGACAATGAGAGAGTACAACAAGAGAAAGGAAACATCAAATGCAGAAGGATACCTAAAGAAGATGGCCTGAAGAAGTCACAGACAGCCCAAGACTTTACAACATGGCATAATACCAAGCAACCAGTCACACCTTAGCTCGACTTACTTATCTGCGATCTGCGGCACAAGGCGGAGACTGGCAAAAGGAGAAAAGAAATTAAACACACGACAACCTTTGAATAACAAGTTCCCTGTGAGAGGTCTTATGCCACTTTTGGAGAAAATGTGAATAGTTTAACCCCCCCCCCCCCCTTTTTTTTATCCACCTCTTTCACCACCACCCACCAATAAGCATGTTCAGGAAGAAGATCAAACTCTAGAAGTGGCTGAACAACAAGAACCTTCCGAGAGAGTTAACAGCCGGTGAATGCTAAGAAGAAGAAGAGAGAGAGAGGAAGGGGGGGGGGGGGGGGGGGGGCGGAGAGAATTTGCCACTATGGTTCCTATAACTCGGCAAGAAGCACTATATCTAATGATGAACTTTTCAGTATTGATAATCCAGTACAAATTCTTGATGAATATCAGCCATTGACTTGGGTGCTTTTTAATGTTTTTTTTTTTTTTTTCACAAAGCCACATCCGGTCTGCGGTCCTGCACTTCCTGTGTATATTGTTCAGGGCGCGCTAAACCTGTAGGCTGAAATCAAGACTAAAGACTTAAGCCATTCAAATACTAGGCGGAACATCATTTGTTCTTCAACAAATGAAATAGTATGTCGTCCCTAGCAGTTAAATTGACTTTATTTCAGAAAACATTATCGCTGTAATGCCTTCACAGCTTTCAAAATAGAACATCCTTGAGAAAATTTTCATCAGTAAGATTGAAAGATTTGTCAAGATAGATTTCATGCTACATTTATATCATTGTATACATTTTGTCAAAATAGTTAGTAGAAGTAGGTGGATTGTAAAAATATTCTTGTATGCCGGAACAGCTTCATTCATGGAGAATGTAGAAGGAAGAAAGGACTGTCAAGCGAATGGTGGTGGTTGGGAGAGCGGGTTGGGGGAGGTGTGGGGAGGAGGCGAGTGGCGATTTAAGTGAGAGAGAGAGAGAGAGAGAAGAAAGAGAGGTGGATAGACACACAAGCGGAAAGAAAGAGGCAGATAGGAAAAGAGATAGAGGGATGGGGAGGGGGGTGGAAGAGAGAGGTGCGTTAGATAGAAATCAGTCACAACTAAAGACTCATAAATCAGACTAAACAAGATTTAGTCGTTGACTTCTTTTATATATACTAGTTAAATAATGGAGCTTACAATCGGTAAAAAGAAGAAGAAGAAGAAGAAGAATAAGAAGAAGAATAAGAAGAAGAAAAAGAAGAAGAAGAAGAAGAAGAAGAAGAAGAAGAAGAAGAAGAAGAAGAAGAAGAAGAAGAAGAAGAAGAAGAAGAAGAAGAAGAAGAAGAAGAAGAAGAAGAAAGAAGAAGAAGAAGAAGAAGAAGAAGAAGAAGAAGAAGAAGAAGAAGAAGAAGAAGAAGAAGAAGAAGAAGAACCGGAAGAAGAAGTACCGGAAGAAAAAGAACCGGAAGAAGAAGAAGAAGAAGAAGAAAAAGAAGAAGAAAGAAGAAGAAGAAGATAAGAAAGAAAAAAGAAGAAGATGATCAGAAAGAGAAGAAGCAGAAGAAGAAGAAGAAGAAGAAGAAGAAGAAGAAGAAGAAGAAGAAGAAGAAGAAGAAGAAGAAGAAGAAGAAGAAGAAGAAGAAGAAGAAGAAGAAGAAGAAGAAGAAGAATGGAGTCCGTAGTCAACTTTTTACTTCCTGGGTTTTTATTATTGATTTTGTTGTTGTTGTTGTTGTTGTTGCATTCGTGTCTAGTTGTCAGGGTTGTAATCTTGTCAATCATTTCTTCAATTGACTTGATAACTACTGGTGGAACTGAGTATTGCTGTATTCTACGCCCATTTGGAAAGTGGACGGGAAACTAAACTCACTGCCCCATATTATAAAATGCTACTAATTAGCAGTTATGAAATAGGATGTGTTGGACCGAAAGGTTCGTATATGGCAACCAAGAAACCACAAAATGACATTCAACGATATTATTAAGGGCGAGCGCCGAAGAAGTCACCGTGAACAATGACATCAGACATTGTGAAATAGAACCAGAGATATTATAGACGAAAATACTTCCCCACAGCTAAAGTGCGTAAGCTTTTAGAAAACTCAACTAAACAGGCCACTGAAACGCACATTTAATTTACAGTAACAGTAAAGCAATTTAAATACTTGGGGAGCATCTTCACAGATGATGGAAGAATTGATAGGGAACTTGAGGCAAGATGTCAAAAGGCGAACGCAGTAACTTACCAACTCTCCCCATTGCTAAAACACCCAAGCATAACTATGGCACTAAAACGACAACTGATAAATTGCATGTTTATACCAACCCTCTGCTACCAATGCCAAACCTGGCCCCTAACAAGAGCACAGGAGAAAAAGATCACGACATGCGAAATGAGATGCTTACGTAAGGCTGCCAATGTCACAAGGAGAGACAGAATTCGAAACGAGAACATTAGAGCAATTGTAGGAACCACACCATGCCTGCAATACATAAAGAAGCAACAATTAGAGTGGTTTGGCCACTTGATGCGAATGCAAACCGACCAACTGCCTCTACGAGCATACAACGAACAGCACTACTGCCCTAGAGCAAGAGGCAGACCGAGAGTACGATGGATAGACAATATATCAGAGATCCTGAGACAACACGGACTAACAACAACACGTGCAACACACCTGGCCCAGGATAGAAAACTGCGACTCCCCACTACGCTGTGAGGCAATTGTGGACAAGACAAGACAAAACAAGACAACAGTAAAGTAAACTAAAAGACCATTTTCCACGCCTTTATGCGTACTGGGCATATAGGGCTGAACATAGATCAATCGGCACTTGGTGGGTGATGTGGCCTTTCCTTTCCAGGGTTGCACTTTCCAGGCTGGGTCGACCTGGGAGCCAAGGTCATTTTTTAAAGAAAAAAAAAAACTACTTCCGAATGCTTGGCGTTTTCTCATTCTATTTCCTGGCTATAAGAAAATTCCCAGTTGATAAACATGCCGTCCTCGGTGTGATTCCACTGTATAGCAGGGACAATTTGATCTCTTCACTGACGCTCTTGCTATCGATCCAGTGGTGTCTATGCGGGCCCTGTTGTGTGCAATTTAATGTCTTCATTACCTGGTGTGTTGTTCCAGTTAAGTTTTTCCTTCATTGTTTTCATAATTGATCATTCGAACGAACATGGTATAATAAATTATGCAGCCACTCGCATGCAGTTTTTAAAATTTTAAACAACGGCGAACAACACCTGTCGTTTGTGGCTCTAGATGTGCACACAAGTGAAAGCCACCCTGGTGTAGCAACTAAACGCTTGCATTGTATCCGAAGGTTGCAGGTTCAAATCCGTATCGAGCCGGTTTTTTTTCTTTTCCTAAAAAATGACCTTGCCTTCCAGGTCTAACCGGCCTAAAAGGTTTACCATGCGAAGTCATAGGAAGTAAATGTGGTCGGCGTGATTTTGACCACATCACACACCGAGTACCTACTGGTTTATACAGTATACGTCAATACCCATAATTGCATGGAAAATTGTCCTTTACTTTGTAAGGTACGAATTAACTCGACACTAACAGCTAAGTGTACAACAAGTTCAAGTAAAATTTAAAAAAAAAAAAAAAAAAATAACACAGTGACGTCCATAGAAGGGACAACAGCTCAGATGTAGACAGTATATTTCAAACCTAAACTATCATATAAAAAATCAGTTTATGTCAACTGACTCAGCTGTTCAAGGCAATGACCTTCTTCAAGTTTCTGATCATTTTAAAGTTCAACAATGCGCGTTCTGATATTTTGAAAAGAACGGCGAGAGCCAAGGTGTCATATTGATTAACATGTCAAGAGAGATATCGCAGAAGATTTTCGGAATGCTACAACTTCTGAGTCTACCAAGAGTCGTAAAAATTGGTACCATATAATTTCCAGGATTTTCCATGAATTTCCTGGATTAAAAGTCGACGACATAGGAAACTTTCCACCACATCTCATATGTCGTAGCCTACAATGAGTTCAGGCATACTATTCCACTGCCTAATGACAGAATCTGCCCCCCCCCCCCCCAAAAAAAAAAAAACTGCCAATTACTGCCTTAATTATACCCTTTGTGCGGTGTAGGGGGAGGGGGGAGGGGCTGAGGTTTTACAGCCGCATGGTTAGTGCTGTCGCCAGGACTGTGTAGGTGAGGATTTTTTTTTGCCCCAAAAGAAAAAAAAATTCCTGAGGATTCGAACCCATGTCTCCCGCTTGACAGCCCAGTCTTTTAACCGTTCGGCCAGCCGCTCCTCCAGTATGCTACGTGTCTAAATTTACCTCTGAGAGAGCGTCACACAAAGCACGTACTCTGCAGATAAGACGATATTTCTTAGAAACTGGGGGGGGGAAGGGTGTGGCCCCGGGGGGGGGGGGGGGGGTTTACCCTTAGACCCTAACGCGAAATCTGGTATGGAACTCATAAAGTCCAGAGTGTAAAATAAACAGATCATGTGGCATGGGATGCCATGCAAGAAAATTATAGGGATACTATTACGAATATACAGATGTATAAATGCATATGTAATCAGCTACTTGACACTTTCAGGGTATTTATAAAACAGAACATAAAAGGCAGCTGACAGCTGACCCCAGTTCATTTAAATGGCATCATCGTCCTGCTGTTGAACGCAGTGGTAGACTATAAACACGTACACTATTTCCTAGTATCACCAGTGTTCCTCAAAATGTTTTCCACCCGCAGCCCACCAAAACAGTGAATTTTGTTTCGCTTACCACACGACAGCTAAGCAATTAATGAAAGACAAACTATAGTTCGTTCAACATCACCTGAATGCAAGCCATTTTCCCGAACACTGTCTGTTAGATCGCAACGATTTTTTTGCATGCAGCCTTAGAATATCCATGAAAAATAATGGTATTCTTTAGTATACAGATGAGTAGGATGCTGAATACCAGCCAATTCCTTTGATCTTTCCGAACCATTGTAAATATATGGAGTGAACTTTTCGATTTTACAGTCAAAATCTGAATTTCTGTTTTTTTTTTTTTTTTTTTTTTTAAACAGAGGCCTGTCTTTATAATACATAGATAGGTGAAGTAAATTTCTTTCTTGTCATTTATGTTTATTGAATATTAAGAAAACGGAAGTAGTGGTTATATCAAAGAAGAAGATAATTCCACGTTGTGATATCTCAGTTGAAGGAAAAAGACTTAAGTCAATAAATTTAAATATCTGGGAACAATCATATCATCAGATGGAAAATGTGTGACAGAGATTAAAAACAAAATAGGTCAAGCGAAATCGGAATTTCAGAAAAAGAAAAATATCTTATGCAATAAATCGCTCTCATTTAATGTCAGAGAGAGGGTGCGAAAATGTTACATAGAACCTGTTCTGTTGTATGGCAGCGAATCTTGAAATGTCACTGAACAAACTGAGAAGAATTTGGAAGCAACAGAGATGTGGTTTCTGAGACGAATGTTACAAATACCTTGGACGGCCAGAGTAATTAACAACGATTGCTTGAAAGGGGCTAATGAAAGTAGATATCTAAATACAACAATAAGAAAGAGACGAACAGTGTTCTTTGGGCACATAATGAGAAGAAAGACATTGGAGAACATCGTGACAACTGGAAAGATCAGTGGGGAAAAAGGGCAGAGGCAGACTAAGAGAAATGATGCTGGATGGGCTAAAACGATGGCATGGAGGGATATCATCAAGAGAGCTGTTCCAGTCAACCAGGGATCGTGATCTGTGGAGATGCATGGGCACCTACGCCAGTTGGCAGGGCACATGATGATGATGATAATGATGATTTATGTTTCACTGAGTTGAGTTGAGCTGAGTCAAGAAAGACATCACAGCACTCAGGGCATTTCTGTATGCGTTTTGTTCCCATCTTAAGCAGCAGGCGCACAGTTCCAATACTAATGGTAACGGACGCAGTCTGCTCATATGTCCATCTTGCCATTCTTCTAAGTTTAGCGCCGGCCAGGCCATGATAATCGATTTTCTTTTCTGACTTCCTTACTTGTTCCCAAAAGCTCTTGACCCCATCCGCCTTTTCATGTATCAACTCACCACCCAGTGGTGCAGATCCAGGCAATCTGTCTGACTTGTTCAATTGTAAACATGTTCCCAATATGCAATAGTTAGTATTCCCCTTTAGTCATCTTAGACCCCACGGTGTATGTTAACTACACAACAAATTGTATAATGATTAACACAATTTGGATATGGAGATGTATTTGTTGCAATTGTAGTTGTACCTAACGGGTTGACGACATTGAACCACTCATTGAAACAGATGTTTTTAATCATTCCGAATCTGACCATCCCAAAAGGTTGATAATTGTTACTTTGCTGAACAAATTGTAATCCATCGCGGTGCCAGTACTCGTCTTCCTCTCCGAGCACATGTACAACACACTTTTTCCAGAAATGAATGTCTATTTTTGAGAATGACTTTTTGAAATGACAATACTGCATCGTGATTTCAAGATTAAATTCAGTTTCAGAGAGTAACAAGTTGATACGTGTCTAATATGTTTAAGATCTTACGTCTAGTGACATCTACATCAAAGTCGTCAACTTTCCTTTTCCTTCCTTACTCGTTAAATGATGCTCTATCTAGACCAAGCGCCAATCAAGTTCGTGTCTCTGGGTCATGAAAATCACAAAAGAAATGAGAGAGCAAGAGGTAGGCATCAGTACGAGTAGGAGGACAACACCAAGAGAAGAACGGGCAGCAGTCTAAGAGTGCACAACTAGGGCAAGAGACAGAGCATGTTGGTGATCCATTGCAGCCAACCTTCATTGTGGAGACGGCACCTGATTGATTGATTGATTGATTCAAAGCATTTCAAAACAGAACATAAGGGGCAGCTAACAGCTGACCCCAGCTCTTTCAAATGACATCATCGTCCAGTTGTAGAATCCATCGCTAGACTACAAATACGTACCACTTTTCTCCTGGATACACCATTTAAGCTACTATAAGAGAACTGTATTTGCTGCGGGACGTATGCCCAGTACCTGTGACTTCGATTCTCACATCAGTAGTCTCTCTCTCTCTGTCTCTCTCTCTCTCTCTCTCTCTCTCTCTCTCTCTCTCTCTCTCTCTCTCTCTCTCTCTCTCTCTCTCTCCCTCCTCCCTTCCTTAATTTGTTTCTAGTTTATCGTCGTAATCCGTATCTGGCAGGGTTTGAAACCAGCTGTAGAGGAGAACTTTGCAGCGGAGAACGAATAGCTCACATTAAGGAGATACAGGTTCGAACCCTTTAGTAAAGTGCTGGCATGTTTTCTTCTTCTGTCGAGACGAAAATAAAATCCTAACCTGCACAGTACGTGACGACGGCACTAGCCATGCACCTTTAAATCCACAAGTTCAAGACCGCCCCGTTTGCAATGCCGTAAAACGCGGTGAACAGAGGCAGCAAGAACGGTTTTTGTATCTGTTCACCAGTTTTATGTTCTTTTCATTTCTTTCCGTGCTGCTGTAAAGCTCTCCTAAACCACCTGCAACCACTCACATCGCAAGATCTGCCTACTGGAATTGCTATCCTATCTATGACTGGTGATTTCATTGTGAGACTGATCTTCATTTTTTATTTTAAAGTTTCTTGTATGTTTATCCTTATAATTCAGGTACTAGAGTAACTAATGCAGTTTCCTGATAGAATCATAGGATCTAGAAAATAACTGCGCGTTCATTTGTTCTTATTAACATTTATCATTTTTCCCTTGTAGGGGGTTTCAGGGTCCTATTTCTGTGGAACAAAAATAGAATCACTACCCCTTTTCAGTCATGTCGTAAAAGACTGTTTGCTCAAAAAGCGTAGATGTCGCGACTGAAATGTAAATATGCCAACTGATCTTTTACGGGCGAACACAAAAGAACAAGAGAGTCTTTTATCTGTATCATGTATTTTTTGGTGTGGATTTGTTGGGTAGTTTGCTGGTGATTATTATTGCATTATTATCTTCACATAAGTGGACACTACAATTAACATGTACAAAGAGTTAGACACGTTCGACAGAAATGTGAATAAAAAAATTCTTACGTGAACATCTATCTGACTCTTTGCTTCACATAGAAAAATTGCGACCAAAGAGCTAAAATTCGGAACATATACTGTATCACTGTACCAAACGCAGTTCAGTACAAAAACGAACCTGAACATGAAACTATCGAAACATGTGTGGTTTGTAAAAGAGTTATGAATTAGGAATGGACATCAAGAACTCGGGAAAATCCCATAAACGCTCCGTCCCCATCTTTAAAAGCAAGTGCAGAGTTCCACTTACCAGTAACAGTCTGGTTGTATGTTCGTCTCGTCACAACCGTGAGTGATGAGCTTTGAACCATGTTCCCTGGTCATAGTATGTTCATCTGGCCCTAACCATGAGTGATGAGCTTTGGCTATGTTTCTTGGTCACTTCTCGCTGCCGTATATAGAGCCTGTTTTAACATATGGCTGTAAATCCTGGACAATTATTAAACAAGCCAAACGATTTCTTAAGGCCTCAGGGATGTGGTTTTACAGAAATTTCTTAGAATTCATAAAAAATAGCAAACCCATATGTTTTGAAAAAAAAGCAAAGGCTCGAAGACAACTTATAACAAACATAAAAAAAAAAAGACAGCAATCCGTTTTTGGTCATGTTTTAAGAAGAAGGAAACTGAAACATGCTGTGACCACTGGAAAGATCTATGAAAAAAGAGACACAGGAAGGCAGTGCGAGAAAATTCTTGAAAGTCTTTTGTCATGGCATGGAAAGGTGTCAACACACAAACTGATACAGGCAGCTGCAGATCGCAGATTGTGGAGAGGCATGATCGCCCACGCCATTCGGCAAGGCACTTTGTGATGATTACTCATCGCTGCACCATTCTCTTCAGACCATGATGGCCTGTTTGAAGGTGACCGTGCGTCCGTACAAGAAACACTAAAGTAGATAAAGTGAAGAACAAGTAAAGAGCAGTTATTGCTCACACTATTGGCAGGCAAATCGGGCATAGGGTGCTAGATCTAAAATTACATAGATCAAGCCTATTCAACCGGTGGCTGGCAGGCAAAATCTGGCCCGCGGAGGGCTAGCAAGTGGTCCACGGAAGATTGTATTGTATTAGTGAAAATTCAACGTTGGGGCTGTGGGTATCTGGCCCGTGGAAAACCTGGTTTTTACAATTTTGGCGCCCCCCCTCTTCCGCCGCCCCCCCCCCCTAGTAAACTTTGTTGAATAGACCTGGTATAGATCAATCGGCACTCCATGGTTGATGTGGTCAACATCACGCTGACTGCCTTGACTTTCCATGACATTACCTTGAACCCATTTTACGTTATGCTGGGAGTCAAGGTCAGTTATGAAAACCGTCCCAAAGCGAATATTAATTCTAGACAGCAACTCCCAAGTAGACATACACTGACCCACTAAAGCATGACACGAAGACATAAGGTATTCCCATCAGTGAAGAATTTATACAGTGACATTCTAAATGATCTCTATCAGGTGAAACAAAAATCCGGGGTCCGCTAATGGAAACCTTTCGTTATCTTGCGATATAACCCCGGAGGGTTGTTGAACTTCTATGCTATATGTCTGTCACAATTTTCTAATTTATCTTTAGATGTAAATGTATACAATCCTCGGCGTTAGTGCAAAAGTAACAATTAAAGATTCCTTTTCACACCTTTAGGCGCATCCAGCATATGGGAAGAGCACTCATATTTTTTACATACCAATCGGCACTAGGTGGGTAATGTGGTCAGCATTACGCTGGCCGCCTTTACTTCCCCAGGACATACATTCTGGTACCCATTTTAGGCTGAGTTGACCTGCGACGCCCCATACAATGATAAAATTCCACGCAGCCAGCAGTAGGTTGCGATCGCGGAAAGATATAAAACCGAACGAAAAGTATGTTGGAATTACGATTCAGACTCGCAACACCTAAACCACGAACGCCGCGGCGTTAATGTAGTGTTTGGCATTTCTACATCCTTGGGGTGTTTTTCAAATACCCACTCTGGCAGAGCTGGCTCATTTATATTTAAAGAAGTAATTTCACCTCACAACCAAGGGAAGCATTCACCAGTAATATGGTAGACGCATTGTCGGCGCCTGTTAGGACATACATCAGGACTGCACTTAATAAGATACGTTATTGCCAGAATTTGGAAGTTTAATTTTAATTCACCCCAAACAAAGGACATCCGGGAGTCCGTGGTTACGTCCAGTATTCTAGGGGTGTTATAATATGGGGTTAGGGTTAGGTTTTTTTTTTAGGTCTCTAAGGCGGTCAGTGCCGACAAGGATCAGTTTAATTTTCGTGTGACGTCAGGCCGACGTTCTCTTTCTATTGTCCAACCAAATTCATTTCAAATCATAGTTAGTTGCATATCGTTAACGATGCCGCTTGCAGAACACTGAGCTCGCAGTACACTGAGCTCGCAGTACACTGAGCTCGCAGTACACTGAGCTCGCAGTACACTGAGCTCGCAGTACACTGAGCTCGCAGTACACTCGCAGTACACTGAGCTCGCAGTACACTGAGCTCGCAGTACACTGAATTCGCAATGGGGAGAAAGCAGATAGATAATAGTCAAACAGGCACTTCAGTGGGAAACAAATGGATGGAGGAAACCCGGATGCTCAAGAGAAGCTGTACGATGAATGTTCTGGAGAGACTAAAGGTGATGGATTGGATTCTGTCCATGTTATCAAAAAGATTTCAAGGATCGACTGGAATGGAAGACTAGGTCGAGCCTTGTCTGAGATGTGATGGTATAACAAAAGGAGGATGCCTTATGTCTGTTTGCGAGTATATCTGTCTGGATGTTTTGTGTATCTAGTTCTGGGCTTGGATTCACACACACTCACATACCATACACACCGTGTCATCATACAGAATGACAAGTATCTGTACCTTTCACGGATGTTGTCTCTAGATTTGCTAGAGACTAGAGTCTCTTGGACAGACTCACGTTTAAGATATCGGGGATTGCAGCATGACAGACAGCTGCATTTAGAAATAGGTGATGGATGGGTGAGTAGAATAGCTTTGTAAGCGTATCTTGAAAGAGACAGGGCGAGAGACAGAGGGAGAGAGGGAGAGAGAGAGGGAGGGAGAGAGAGAGAGAGAGAGAGAGAGAGCGAGACACACACACATACACACACACACTCACACAAAGCGGGGGTCAGAGTAGGAGATAGGGTAGGGAGAGAAAAATAATGATGAAGAGAGATATACGGAAGCAGAGAATTCGGAAAAGAGAAAAAGACATACATAGTAAAAGATCTAAAATGATAAACTGGTAGAGAGAGGGAGAGGTAAGTAAGAGAGGCAGCAACAAATAAAAAGAAATAAACCACAGACGAAAAGAAAAAGAGAGCGGGGACTTATTCATAGAGGGTATATATATATATATATATATATATATATATATATATATATATATATATATATATATATATATATATATATATAGAGAGAGAGAGAGAGAGAGAGAGAGATTTGTAATTTGAAATCGAAATTCATTATTTTTTTTTTTCAGTCTTACTATAATATTGGCAACATAGAAGAAACAATATTGACAGTATATATATATATATATATATATATATATATATTATATATATATATATATATATATATATATATATACACACACACACACATATAAATATATATGTGTGTGTAGGTGTGTAAAAACAATAACAACATACTATAATATCATTTCCTGATTCCCATGAGAGAAAAAAAAAAAAACTGCACAGATTGTTCATCTGCTGTTGCGCACTTTTAAATTGATTATTCTGCATGTCATTTCACGTCTGTTGTTACTCAGACATACCTAGAATTAAAAACAGCGGCAGCTAGTCACTTCTGACCATTTTCACAATGACCTAATAACATGAAGTTCTGACACTTAATTTTCCTACAATAATAATATCTATAATAATATTTATGTTTGTAAACATACAAATCTTCCATGTGTGACAATCGATGACCCAGAATGGCTTCCCTAGACGCTTCCCGTGGCTGTTATGTCTCGTTCGATAGCCATAAATATGCTGTTAGATGGAATTGACTTTTTTTTTTAAGGCAACCTTAACCAGCATAGTTGGCATCTATGGCTTACTCGTTGCCAACGCGCTTCGTAATGCTGAGCTGCTAAGTTCGATCCCAGCTGCAGGCGATCTGGCAGCATACTCTCTTGCATTGTTTTCGACAGGGGTACCGAAAGCCGACCATTTAAAAGCAATGGCAAACTGCTCAACATAAAATTTAGCAATTTTTTCCAGCATAGGACTGCAGGTTTACCTGGCTGATGTAGACGTTACTGGTTCCATACTTCTATCGAGGTTGAGCGGGAGTATCTAGGGTATGCTTTCATTATTCGCCGTCCAGACTGGGATTTTAAAGTCGCCGGATAATATGGTCAATCTTTTGGCTGCAGTCCGGAGAGGACAAACCGATCGATCGATAACTGATTTGCCAACGTTATTTTCCCATTCAGCCTATCATTTACCCCCACAACCCCCTCCCTCCCACTCCAGTCCAATGGGGCCCTATAAAGCACACTGGGATTCCACATGATCTGAAATTACGTCTTGTAAAAGACCTTTTTCTGTGGCAGGGTCGCTAAACTTATATTTGTATAGACAAATCGGCACTCGATGGGCAATTAGGTCAATACTATAACAGTCTCCTTTACTTCCTTGAAAATTTTCTGATAGTACCTGTGGCGAGATGTGATCAATTTGCCTGTGTAACGACTACACCGAAGTAGGTAGGTACCATGAGATATCCCCCTAACCCCTCGTCGTTTCGCTATTGAGAGACTACGCGTGCAAATAGTATTGTAATACTAGTAACTGGTAGCGTTCAGACAATGGTTACTGGCCTAAGAATGCCACGAGCGTCATTTTAACTATTTCAGTACTCTTGACATGTTTTGGTGTTCAGCGAGACGCAAACCGAGTGAGGTAAATGCAATAAATAGTAAACAGTAATATTAAATAGTAAATTAATGAAATTTTTCTTGCAGTGGAAAGTGCCAGTGGCAATTACAGACGTTACATGTACGCCTCGCCACTGTCTGGTACCTATTTAAGGTTGGATTGACCACGCAGCTAGTTTAAAAAAAAAAAGTAAAGATCGTTTTTCACACCTTTAAGCACACCGGACACATGGGAAGAGTACAGGTGTCGGCATTAGGTGGGTATAATGGTCAGCATTACGCCGGTCGTCTGCACTTCCCCAGAACATGCATCCTGGTACCCATTTTAGGCTGAGTTGACCTGCGACGCCCCATACCATGATAAAAATCCACGCAGCCAGCTGTGGGTTTTGATCGCGGTACGTTGGAATTACGAGTCGGACTCGCAACGCCTAAGCCACGGACGCCGCACCGCGCAGCTAGGGTTAATTATAAAAAAAATATATATATATTCTGCTGTAGATCTGAACAGAAGACTTTCGGAGCGACAAGTAAGCGTCCAGTAAGGGATGAACTGGTTGGTTGAACTGGTTGACATTGTCATCTTCATGTTTCCTGTGCCGCTCTCTGAGTTTAGTAAAAATATTTAACAATGCAACAGTCGACGTTTTCAAAGCCCTTCTTCTTCCTCCTTTTTTTTTCTCGTTCCGGCACTAAACCCCGGGGTAAATTCTGGTTGTTAATCCTCTTCTAGACTCTGTTATTATTCTAGAAACTGAGTTTTGCTTGCATCTTTGTTTAACAGATCTGGATTATTGGAATAAAAACGGTTGGTTTCTCGGCTCTCCGGCAGATGTCCGCTGACTCATAAGGAAATACCATTAATTAGTCGAATTTCACGATTTGCTTGTTAGAAGGCAGTGGATCCCCGGACACAACACAGTGGGTTTCCTTCACAGCGGGCTCGTGGAACCCACACGGGGAGTTTAGAAGTTTCGATTCCCACAGTGGGCGGTTTGGAAAAGACTGCTCTCGTGGCTGTCTGACAGTGGTATGAGCGTCGCTACGTGAAAGAGAATGGAGCTTCTTCGCGTAATATCATTACAGTTATCTGTGGATACGTTGCCGCCTTTCGAAGTACACGAGACAGAAAGCTGTGGAAAAACATAACTATACACGCCACCCAGCAATGACTAATAGAAAACATTCCAGCCAGCCTTCATGCTCAACTGTGTGAACGGCAGTTTTGTGTGTGGTTCCAATCATTGTGTATTACTTACAGGTCTGCACCGTTGATCAGGCCACATTGACGTATCTGCTCTATATCTGTATCATGCATCAGTCGCTGGATGCACCCTTAGGCCAAAGCAATATCACGAAAAACGAATTTACTGACGCCAAACTGCATCTAGAGAAGTTTGAAAAAAAAAAAAAAAAAACGAAATAGAGAACACGGGGCACGTGTTTATAGATTTAAGTTTGTGGCTTATTCTGTATTCCTTTCTTCTTATTCCGTGAGTGAATTATTGATTTCAGTGATTTCTGCCTCGTTATTATATTATTACATGTTTTAAAAACATCAACTGTCAGGAGGCGGGACCGAGGGGGAGGATGCAGAAGGATGGTATTCGGTTGCACAATTGTCAGGCCTATACAGCCGAGCAACGAGTACCTGCCATTGCTTTAATTGTTTAAGGGAAGAACCTCTGACTTTAAATGGTTTATAAAAATAAAAGTGTGTGCGAATGTGTGTTTCTGTTTGTGTGTGCGTGTTAACCATACAGGGTTTCTGTCTGATGGTTTGACGCCACAGAGAACTGAGGAGCTACATTTCGGATGTCAGTCCAACAGAAACAAATCCTCGGTATCACGTTTTGCCTTATAAGACAACACAAAAATAAATATAATGGGTATCTTAAGGTTTCAGAAACTTTTACCCTGGCGCCCCCTGCAATTTTCTAGTTGGAGATGGAGGAGGGAGCGTTGGAGTAAAGTGAAAAGGGGGAGGAGGAGAAGACGAAGAAGAAGAAGAAGAAGAAGAAGAAGAAGAAGAAGAAGAAGAAGAAGAAGAAGAAGAAGAAGAAGAAGAAGAAGAAGAAGAAGAAGAAGAAGAAGAAGAAGAAGAAGAAGAAGAAGAAGAAGAAGAAGAAGAAGAAGAAGAAGAAGAAGAAGAAGAAGAAGAAGAAGAAGAAGAAGAAGAAGAAGAAGAAGAAGATGATGATGATGATGATGAAGAAGAAACAGAGGAAGAAGAAGCGGAAGAAAGAGAAAGAGACAAAGAAAAAGACAACGGCAAAGAAAAAGAAGAAGAAGAAGAAGAAGAAAAAAAAAAAGGAGGACGAGGAGGGGTAGGAGAAAGAACAGGGGTTTGATTTGTTTGACATGCATGTTCTTCTGTTAACGGAAAAGTTTCATTCGTTAATGAGTAGATAATCTCGCATTGATGTATATCTTTAGCAATGCAGTACAAATTAGTACCTTAGCCTCTCCAGTCCCTTTAAAGTTATCAATTCATAATGTATGTTATCCTGCGTTCGTCACTTACTAGCAACTGTTCTTTCTAAACACTTGTCGGCACATAAACACTTGTCGAAAATTATTCTTCTATCTTTACTTTATTTATTACTGATGTCTTCTAAAAGCTAAGTCACCGAAAAAAAAAAAGCTCAGGTGGATGCGTGAAGAATTTAAAATGAAATTAATGCCAAAAAAAAAAAAAAAAAAATTAAAATTTATTAGAAAAAAACAAAAAAATGGTGAAATCGAATCGAACCTAGTGCTCGAGGATCAGTAGATCAGTACTGTCGATATTTTTGGGTCCGGTCTAATGGACACTGACGTGCAGCCTAGAGCTGAAAGTTAGAGTCCTTTACGGGACGTTGCAGAACCAACCCTAACAGCCCCTGGCTGTTGTGTGGTCTTTCTAGGCAAATTTACGTCCTCCAGTAGTTTGCCATGGCTTCCTGGACGGTCGGCTTTCTTGATACCACTGTCGAAACCAACGCAGGGCACATTACCCGCAGCTTGGATCGAACCCGGCATCCCGGCATTACGACGCGAAGCGTTCGCATCGACTTAGCCACAGAGCCGACAGAGCTGAAAGAACTAAACATTTTATCTGGAGCACAAGACGTTGGATTAATCAACACGGAGCAGGCGTCGTCAGTCGGTTGATGCTTGTGGAGCTACCGAGAAGGAGATGGATGAGTGGCATTCAACATCACCAGGACTGCACATCGAGCGATAAAGACCCGGTGACACGAAATGCTACCATTCAGGTGATAATCATCTGCGCACAAGTCACAGAAACCCCGTTCAACTTGTAGGTTATATTAGTTCCCCCCTCTACCCCCCCCTCCCCCGCCCCCATTCCAACGACAGCCTGGTGGAGCATTAAAATCACAGAAACTTGCGTCTCATATTGGCGCGAAGTTCTTATAGATTTTTTTTGAGGAGGAGATCGGAGAACCTATGGATATATCTGGAGTTCTGAAGTGTGGTTATGATAATTGACACTGATCACTAATCACTGTTGCTACTCTACAAGCCACAGTCTTCAACCAGCCACTTTTTTTCAAACTGCTCTTTCATATTTCAAGATCTGATGCGAAACACCAAACCATGTTCAATATAACCTTTTAGTACTCTCTGATCTTCAGCGAAAGTGACATAGCAGTTTTCCTTTTAACCTTCCAGATTTTTTATAATGGTTTTCGACATGTGTTCATTCTGTTATTATTACGCGTTCAGACAACAATATGAATATATTTACAGACAGCAGCAATCCTTGACATTTGTGTGCTTCTTGCGTGTGGTTTCCAAGGA
Organism: Candidula unifasciata; assembly: GCA_905116865.2. NCBI lineage: Eukaryota > Metazoa > Mollusca > Gastropoda > Stylommatophora > Geomitridae > Candidula > Candidula unifasciata. The sequence continues at coordinate 60,680 of CAJHNH020000676.1, forward strand.
CCTCGTCATTTCCTTTGCATAACGTTTGCAACATATTTACTGATTTTTCTGATGACATCTATCTGGATATTTCGAGTGCTCTTCTTAAAAGTATGTTGTAATTTTTTTTTTTTTTGGGCATTGTCCACGTTTAGAACTGTCCAAATAGGACATTGTCTAAGTCTGGCATTGTCCAAGTCTGAAACTGTCTAGTCTGACAGTGTCCAAGTCTGACATTGTCAAGTCTAGAACTGTCTAAGCCTGACAATGTCCAAGTCTGACATTGTCCATGTCAAACATTGTCGTTGTCTGACATTGTCCAATTCTGGAACTGTCCAAGTCTGACAGTGTCTAAGTCTGACATTTTCCAAGTCTGAAACTGTCCATGTCTGGCATTGTCAAAGACTGGCATTGTCCAAGTCAAACATTGTCGCAGTCTGACATTGTCCAATTCTGGAACTGTCTAAGCCTGACAATGTCCAAGTCTGGCATTGTTCAAGTCTGGCATTGTTCAAGTCTGGCATTGTTCAAGTCTGGCATTGTTCAAGTCTGGCATTGTTCAAGTCTGGCATTGTTCAAGTCTGGCATTGTTCAAGTCTGGCATTGTCCACTTGTAGCATTGGCAGTTATAGAGCACTTTATTTTGTACCTAAACACATGTTTAAAAGTTGTTTTTGTTTTTTTTAAATTATCTCATCTCATATCCTTGGTTTGTACAAACATATTCATTTCAGCCTATTTTGTCATGTGCAATCTGAACATTTCTACTTCTTCAGTTGAAATTATTGGATCATGTGCGTCATCTCTCTGGCGACTTAGCTGCACCGAATCCAACATCGTTCTATAAGTGATGGTTATAAACCAGGTGGTCCAATTATAGGTTATATCAACATCATGCTGAGGTAGTCTTTTACCATCTATTGATGTATAGTCACGGATCTGATTTTATGCTTTTTTGTTTTGCTGTTTATTACTGTTTTATTCACCCCCACGGCCACCCCCACCCTCCACCAACGCGTCACTGAGATAACTAAATAAAGACACACAAAAAAGACAGAAAAGGAGGACATATTTTAAATGTATCGCAAAGGCAGCATGATCGATTTTATAGTATCAAGCGCTATTCCCTGCGGTTTGCTCTCTCTGCAGAACAGAGCTACTCTGTAGCTCTAGCGACAACCCCTAGAGATCTCTTAAACACATATGCTTGGAAACAGCTCAGTCATTTTGCTACGAGACCATTGACAAGTAAATTATCAGCAATCGTTGCAACGTGTTAGCTAGGAGCAACCAGTATCTGACTGCATAAACTTAAGCTTCGTAGTGTGCTTTTGGAAACGTATTACAGTGCAGACCGCTTAAGGCGATTTCGGATGTGGCGAATTTTTGATGTGAAGAACAATTTGTTTATCCCCGGCCATTTTTCTTTCTTGAATTCTTATCTGGGTAAGATGAATTTTTGATAAGGAAAAGCATTTCTTGGGTCCCAGGTGAGTTCTCCTTATCAGGTCTGAACTGTACGTAGATAGAAAAGGCTGTGTCATTTGAACGATCGTACCTACTGACATATTTCAGAATAATTTCGATTTACCGTCTGTCGTATTGTTTTAACCGCTGAATTTTCTATTGAGATTACGATTCAGACATCCCGTTGTTTAAAACAAGCCTTCCGTCTGACATTTAGAACAGCAAATGTCAGAACTGCTAGTCCTAAATAACCTCAAAATGGCAAGGACGATACCACATGTCCCTGACCACGCCCACTCACCTCACTACGTGACCTTTTGGAGGTAATCATTGTGTGAATCGAGTCAATGTGAGATCTGGTTGGGTGGGAACTGGGGCTGACTCTGAGAGAGAGAGAGAGAGAGAGAGAGAGAGAGAGAGAGAGAGAGAGAGAGAGAGAGAGAGAGTGTGTGTGTGTGTTTTGTACACATAACGAACTCGGACCCAACACACTGTGCTGAGTAACGAAGTCGGGCCCAGCACACTGAGATTGGACGTTCATTCATGCTTCTTAACCTTTCAGACGGTTAAGTCTAAGTCGCAGGGGTGCCAGATTGACGCGACATTGTATTGCGTCAATGGTTTAACGGCGACCACGCGTCCCTTATATTACGGGATGTAAGCGATTTCAGCGACACCAAAACCTGTACAACTGGTCATAACCCCACCCCATACCCCAAACACTGAGCCTAGGTTCTACGAGAGACTGCATTCTACGCCTCGTGGTTTCAGACTTCCTAACATTTTGCGGTGGCCCACGGTTATCACATACGCACCAGCAACCATTAATTCTGCTTACGAGTGAAAACGCAATGTCGGCGGCTGCTGCTCACAGAACAACGTCTAACACGGAACGCAGAAAGCTTTCTAAACACAACAGTACAGCGGGGCACCCCTCTAACGTAGACCAGCCCGTGTAGGCGTCATTGACAGGTCAGCTAGTGTGTAGCTAGGCACGAGTTCGTCACTAGTTCACACACACACGCAGAGAGAGAGAGGGAGAGAGAGAGAGAGAGAGAGAGAGAGAGAGAGAGAGAGAGAGAGAGAGAGAGAGAGAGAGAGAGAGAGAGGTCTTGGCGGGTTCAAGTCCGATACCGAAGGTTAACATTTACAGAGCCGCGTATTAAGATAAAAGGTCATGCTTTAACCCAGCAAATAATGCACGAAGGTTCCGGGTGTCATACACAAAAGTCATGATTCAACAAGGCATATGCCCCAGTTCCACAGAGGCTGTTTTGCAGAGTCGTTCTTCCCTTCTAAAAAACCATAGGGTGTCCAACCCCAGCACCAGAACTTAGATTTACAGTTACAGTGGAACCTCGCTTAACGAGCATAATTCGTTTCAGAATCATACTCGTTAAGCGAAACACTCGTTATGCGAAATAATTTTTCTCATATAAATTACTGTAAAATACGATAATGCGTTCCATGTCGAAAAAATTACTCACAAAATGCTATTTATAACGTTTATTCAAAGAAAATTATATGCATCTTAGTGTAAAGGAGAGTGAATCATCTTCATCTTTTCTTCAAACACGGAACTAAGCCACCTAGAATGCGAATTCGATTTGCAGGAGAAAAAAAAAAGTCGAAAAAATTATGATACATTGATTATTTTTTTTTTTTACCACAAAGATGTCCTGAGACATTTTTTTTTGGCCGACGCTTCAAAATTTGGCAAAAATTAGACACAGCATTATTAAACAAATCTTCAGCGCGCATAGCCACTTCCTTATTAGGGTGACGCTTCTCAGTGTAAGATGCAACAGTTTCCCATGCTTTCAGCATTTCTCTTATTTCGCCAGAGGATTGTTGCTTTTCTGTTACCTCCTCGTCTTCCTATGACAAACTTTCCTCCAAAATTTCTTGCTGTGAAAAACACAATGCAACCCTATAAGCTATTTGGTGGTCAGCTCTTGGCTGTGCTCTTCCACAAGCTCTTAGATATCACTGTTATCCGCCTACAATCCCATGATAGTGGCCAAAGACACAATCTCGTTGACTACAGGTTCCACAGGTACTGTCTCCAACCCCTCAATGTCACAAATCGACAACGCTCTCCGGCCAAAGCTTCTTCCAAGCAGAAGTTAGGGTTCTCTTGGTAACCCCCTTCCCCCGCCTTGTCGATCATCTTGAGGCAGGCAACGATGTGGAAGTGATTTTTCCAAAACTCTTTGAGAGTGAGGTTGGTCCCTTCAGTCACCAGAAAACAATGCTCGAAGAGTGCTTTAGTGTAGAGCTTCTTAAACCTAGAAATAACTTGCTGGTCAATGGGCTGGAGTAACAGATTGGTTGTTGGAAGGCAGAATCTGGATCTTGATGAGCTTAAATTCTTCCGTGAGGTCATCTTGTAGGCCTAGAGGATTCATGTACGCATGTCACAATATAACACAAGTTTGAGAAAATGTATGATTACAAGCAACACTACGATGCTACTGGAACGAGTGCTAAACACAACCTAATGTAACATGCGCACAATTCGGGACTTGCCCTCTCCTCGCCACTCGTTATGCGAAACGTCGCTAGTTAAGCAAGTCAATTTTTAATAATTATTTTTGCTCGTTATGCGAATTACTCGTTAAGAGAGGTGCTCGTTAAGCGAGGTTCTACTGTATTTTAAGATCCCAGGCTATGATTTAACATCAGTAGGCACTGATTATCTCTCAGTCCTTAAGAAAGAGAATAGGGGCTTTTGACCTGAAATGCTGTAGAAAGATTCTCAGAATATCTTGGACAAAGAATAGGGGAAATACTGACATCTTGAAAGATCTGAACATCAAGGAAGATTGGCTAATAAACAGCATCCTGTCTCGGAAGCTGAAATATTTTGGTGATAACAAGCGCCACGATGGATTGGGAAAAATGAAAGCAGAAAGCATGGTACCAGGAAGGAGGTGCAGGGTCGACCGACACGAACATGGGATTCAGGATTTAAGTGACTCCTTGTACATGAGGCAGGACAACTGGCTAGAGACCGAGTTTCTTTCAGGCAGACTGTGATGAGAGCAACGTTCTGCAAAGGAACTGCTACATGATGATGATGACCTCTGATTGGAATTAGGCGTCTGTTCAGGGAGCATCATCTTCTTCAGCATTCCGAGCCCCTAATGTTTTTTCCTGCCAGGTATAACCTGCCCCATTCACTTTTGTGATCGGCTTTCTCTGCCAATTGGTGGCTCCTAGTGTTTGTAGACCTGCGTGCATGTAATTGTTCCCACCATCTTCTTGGTCTACCTCGCGGTTTACTCCCTTGCTGTTCATTTGTGTAGGCAATGTTTGTCTCTTTGTCATCAGTAGTTTTCTTCATATGCCCTGCCGATCGATTTGCGGCCTGTTAGGCATGTAGTAGACTGCCAGTGAGTAGCGGTAATTTTAAAATATAAATTCCGTTTGATGTGTCAAATGAATTTATTCATTTTTATCATCAGTCCATGAGTGCCCCCCCCCTCCCCCAGGAATAGTGAGCAGAACGCGTATGCAAACTGTACATGTATTTCATTCCTACAAGGAATATACACAGGGGCGATGAAATCTTTTGCCTGAAGCCTCAGTTCCGTATATTTTTCTAGAGACGGCGCAGGGATTCAGTAGCGTTAGAAAAATAAAATCATACAAAATCTAATTTTAAAGATAGGTCTCTCGAAATTTCCAGGTCAGTAATCCTGTACCCGTTGCTGTCACATTTAGAATAACTGTATGCTTTATCACATTCTTCTCCATCTGTATCTGGATTATCATCAGTGTCATACAGGTCGTTGATTTTTATTGATGACCGACTGTGAGTGGGCGTGGCACTGTGAATGTAGCAACTTTGGTACTGGTTCTGCTATTACTGCAAATGGTTGCAAAATTACTTGTAGGAATGTCAGTATTATACGATGTTGGTCTTCCTCACTAGTATGATCTAAATCGAATTCTCTGCACCTCTTTGTAGCACTCATAAACATTTTCCTGTGAAACTGTTGCTTCATTAAATGCTTACAATACTTTGTAATCACTTGATATTGTTTATCACTTATACAAACGATTTCAGAACGTCAAAATGTCAGCATGCTTCTATGAAGGCAGCCATTTTAATTGTTCCATATTGCAGGACCATACATTGCAAGAAAACTGTTGGGGAGGACTCATTGTAGCTAAAAGATATGTATATATATGGGCGAAAACACTAGTTTCCTAATTATTTGTTTTTTCCAAGACCAGAAAGACCTGATCATCTTTGAGCCATTACAAAGATACTGCTTATCCGATTAACAACATTTTACACAGAAACGTGTACGATATTGGTTAGCTTTTAATGTGATGCCAAGTTTGTTTCAAATTTTTAAAAATCTGATGTCTTTTTTTTTTTTAAGATTCCTTGTTAGAACCTCCCCCAGTCCCCCCCCCCCTCACCTTTTAAGCCTTGTTTAGTACGCAGTAATATTTATTTAAAAAAAACAGTAATAATATAAGGACTAATAAAAATTTAAAAAATTAATATTACTGTGCGCGTAATGGAAAATAAATGTATTATTATATTTTAAATAACAAGAAATGTGTAAAGAAATACTTAAAACGAGAACGTCTACACACTGTTAACGGGCGTGGCTACTTTTCCCGTATCAAATTTTCTATAAAAAAGTAAAGGAGGCACAGCCCAGTTTTCGACGAAGCCCAGGTTTCAGGGTCTATTAAAAAAAAAAAAAAAGACACACGATAATACGATACAGTTAAGAGTTTTCATCTGTATTGCTCATTTCCATTATTGTTGTCTTCCACAGGTCGCTGTAACTCCCAACAGCGGTAACTGTATGGTAGCAGGAGGTCGGTCAGACTCTAACATGGAAGTTCGGTTACCGATTTCTCTGGCAATCACAGCTTCGCTGTTTGTAGCCGTCAGCCGATCGCAGGAAAATGCAGATGTCAGAGGTAAGTTAAGTGTATTAGACGATGAGATGGAAAGCTATAAGTATTAGGTATGCTTTCATACTGGCATCATGAGATCTAATAGACTGAATTGGCTGGGGCATATTAAGAGAATGTCAGATGACAGAGAGGTAAAAAAAAAAAAAAAAATGCACGCACAAGGAAGCTGAATGATCGTAGACCACGCGACAGACCAAGAAGACGATCGAGAGATAATGTCTAGACAGACCTACAGACACTCGGTGTCACCAGCTGGACAGAAAAGGCCAACCAGAGAGATGAGTGGAGGCGGGTGATATCTACAGCAATGAACCTAAAGGACTCGGAATAAAGAAGAAGAAGAAGAAGAAGAAGAAGAAGAAGAAGAAGAAGAAGAAGAAGAAGAAGAAGAAGAAGAAGCATGTTTTCAAACCAGTACCACGGATCGCTAATGAAATCGACCCCATCCCCTTAGAGTTTAGGCAGCATGGCTGGTGTTGTCGCCACGGACTGTGCAGGTTAAGATGTTTATTTGTTGCTGCGACAGAAAAACCTCAGTCGCCTTACCTGGGGTCGAACTCTCACCCCTGCATAAGAGCCCAACTTCGAAACCGCTCAGTCAGCCCACGTCCTACACCACCCTCCAATTTGGTAACTACGAGTACACGCAATAAGGACAGTTTAGGTAAAGCTGACAGTAGCAAGATCCAGATACCATTTGTTGTGCCTTATGCTGTTAACTGCATGTGTGGCTTAGGTGCTGTCAACAAAAATAAAGGTCGTTTTTCTTCACCTTCAGACGTATTGGGAAAATTTGGCTAGACCTATATTTGTATGGATCAAAAGACACTTAGTGGGTAATGTGGTCAGCATCACGCCGGCCGCCTTTACTTCTCATGACTGCACCTGGTACCCATCAAAGGCTGAGCGACCTGGGAGTCAAGATCATTTTAAAAAAAAAGTATGGCTCGGTCAGGATGCGAACCCACTACCTTCCGATCTGCAGGCGGGCGTATGGCCGCCAACGCCACGACGACTCCCAGGTGCTGCCAACGCGCTTTTTAATTCCCTGTTGCTGTGTTCGATTCCAGCTGTGGCCGATTTGGCAGCATACCGCATTGTGTTGGGTTCAACATTGGTATCGAGAGCCTAGTGAAATCACACAACACCGAAAAATGCTATGGTTGGTCCTGCAACGTTCTGTAAAAGGGCACGCAGCTAACCCTAACGCTATGTTCCCGGTAGTTAGAAACAGTTAGGATGTCCTCGAAAAAAACCGTGGGAAATGCGTGCTGCTCATTTATAACCGAGGTGAAAGGACCCTTTTCCACGCCGTTAAGCTATTGGGCATTTAGGGCTAGACATATTATATAGACCAATCGGCACTTGGTGGATGATGTGGTCAACATCACGCAGGTCGTCTTTACTTCCCAAGATTGTGCCTGGTACCCATTTGAGGCTGGGTCAACCTGAGAGACGAGGTCATTTTTGAACTGACTCCGTCAGGACCTGAAACTACTACTTTGGGATCCGCAGGCAAGCGTCTAACCGCTACACCAGGACGGCTTCCAGGAGTAGAAGCAGAACGTTAAAATCAGGTTCCTTTACCTTTTCACCCGTTGTCATTTGTAGCTAAATTTAAATTAACACAGACTAGTTTTGCTCTTTCGCGATGACCTTGCGTGTCAGGTAGGAAACTGATAAACGATAACGTAAAAGAGAAACAGAAGGTTAGATCGCCTTGATCCGTACCTGCCTTCTGAGGCTTTTATTTGTCTTGCTTGTTTATTTGTGAAATAAAAAATAAAAAAAGAAGTTTTCAACCATGTTGGATTAAATGGAGAGAACGAGTACAGTGCGAAAGCGAATGAAAGGTTAAGTATAGCTCTGGACTATGCAATGGTAAGCCCGCACAGTCTTAGTAAGTGGCCCCCAGATCATTGCCAACAGTTATTAATGATTTCTCTATGCTTAGTCTTGAGATACCCACTCAAAATTTAGCCAATGAATAAAGCTGAATAGCCGATGTCATGTTTTACCGTTTCAAATGATGACACGAATGACAGTCAGGTTAGTATTCTCGTCTCGCCCCAAACTATGTGTCTAAGCCATTTATCTACCTTCCTCTTGCGACCCCCCCCCCCCTTCCCCACCCCAAACCCCAGTCGTCACCAACACTTAAGTCCATGACTTCTCACAATATGTCGACACACAATATGTCCAATTTCTCTAGAAGTCTACGGTTTTAATATGCATGTTACTTTTCTCCATACGTTCTTAATTTTGAACTCATAACCCGTATTCAGGTATCAATTGTGAGACAATGCCGTTGCTTGGAAGAATCAGGTTGAAATCCTAGTGTTGCCATAGCAGCTTTCAGTTTTTATATGATTTAATTAATGCGTCTTCTAATGCCCAGGTAATGTGATTATCTATACAGATGGCACTGTATGGAGAGGCAGACGAAGTGCATAGGGGTTTGTAGCAAACGCGAATAGATGTCGCTTGGTGCATCAAAGCTTGGCAGATGATATCAGACTCTTAAGTTTGAGAATGGAGGAGGAGGCAGCCATTGCTGCTTTCAGTTGGCTTGAGAATTAGCTCTACACACATGTCGTAATTGTAACGGACTCACACAAAATGTGAAAAGTGGAGACAGGTATGCATCGCTTCAGAAGTCCCGGGTAGTTAGCGTCCTTTGGATATTTTATCCACGTGATGCCGGTGTGTTGGGAAACGGGCAGGCACATAAACTGACCGGTTCTGGACCACTTGGTGGTGATTTGATGTATGACAAGCTAGATGTTGTGAGTGCCCTTTGCGAGGGAGTGAACAGTGTGGAGGCACACATAGATCATTACCGTCTGAGGAGAATGGCGCTGCTATGTGTTAGCAAAGAACTGGTTGACGCTCAATCCTCAAGGAAAAGGCGAGACGGATATACAGTCAGACAGTAACTATTGCCATCTAAATTTGATTTGATTGTTGCTGAAGATGGGGACAGAGTGCTTGTGAGAATGATTTGAATCAACATTGTCATATGTTTTGATCTTTGTCCTCCGGAACGGCAAACCGCCTGGCGCGAGCGTCGCACAAAACACGAAATTTTGTGCTCGAGCGATGATCCTCATGTAACTGTACAATATGCGCCCGTGAACCGAACGACGCAGTCGGGAAACGAAAACCCACGACTTTCAGGGCGCAAAGCAAATGACTTGACCACTTCGCCAGTACACAAATCTACAGTGAACAAAATTATGTAATTAAGCAGTTATACTTAACAAGCAAACGCACGGTGGACCAATATCGTCATCAACTTTGTAAAAGGGCATTTGATCAAGTTTGATAGTAAAGTATTTTTTTTTGGGTGTGTGTGTGTGTGTGTGTGTGTGTGTGTGTGTGTGTGTGTGTGTGTGCTTTGTATGTTGATAAAGAATTTGATTGAAACGTTCTCTTTTTGTCTATATATCATTCCTTTCGAAGGGCTTCTTATCTGCCTCCCCCCCCCCCTATTTATTCAGTCTAATGGCACTTGATGATGGTGTTTAACGTTCAGTGTCTGTAATGCGTTTCAGATTGTTTGCCGCCCAACATCAAGAACCAGGCCACAAGTGAAACATTGTACTTCATCGACTTGACAAAAGTTGAGATCCCATGTATTGCTAGAGGGGGTGGAAAACTCACGTGAGTGCTGTTTGTTTCTTTCCACCTACTGTATTCTATTATTTTTATTTTCTTCCTTTCTTTAGGCAGTCTTTTTTTTTTTTTTTTTAACCATTTTCATACATTTTGTTGTCATCGTTATAGAATCATGTTTCAAAAACTTTTTTCTCTAAATTTCATCCCGGATTCTTTTGTGTACCCTTATTGGTTATCTTATAACTTTAATAACATTTTTTTTTAAATTCTATTTTGTCTGTTCATCTGTTAGCATTCACCTTGTTCGTTCTAAAAGTGCACTGTTGCTTATTTTTGTGTTTTTAAAATATATTATTATGCTACTCTTACATTTCATTTTTGTTATTTGATCAGTTCTTTGATGTTTATTTTCCTTCCAGCGCTTTTCATCATTATACACCACGGCGGGCCATTAATTTATTTGCCCTTCAAACCTATTTTTTTTTTTACAAACTATTTTCAAAGGTACATTTGCCTTATTGACAGTATCATTCGTTAGACTGAGTTCTAACACGTGGAAATGAAGCATAAGAAGGTGATTTTAAAGATGAAAGCTCGCGTAATGTTGGCTGAATAAATATATTTGGAAAAAACTAGTTGTGTTTCCTAGTGAGGTAATAGAAATACTCAGAAAGACATTTAATACGAGAAAAGTGTGAAATATCTAGATGGATTTTTCCTGTGATTTTGCATGCAGATCTTTTGTTTGCATAAAAATCCAGCCTTCTTCTGCTTCTGATTTACATCTCCCAACTTAGCAAAGTCTCTACATTGTTGCACCATCTTGTCATTTAACTTTTAATACCAAGTAACGCACCATGTATTTACTGGCATTAGTATAATGTGTTTAAATATCCGGACTTCTCTCCTACTCTTCCCTTACTTTAACCTGTTGCATGCATTTTCTTCTTCTTCTTCTTCTTCTTCTTCTTCTTCTTCTTCTTCTTCTTCTTCTTCTTCTTCTTCTTCTTCTTCTTCTTCTTCTTCTTCTTCTTCTTCTTCTTCTTCTTCTTCTTCTTCTTCTTCTTCTTCTTCTTCTTCTTCTTCTTCTTCTTCTTCTTCTTCTTCTTCTTCTTCTTCTTCTTCTTCTTCTTCCTCTTCCTCTTCCTCCTCCTCCTCCTCTTCCTCCTCTTCTTCTTCTTCTTCTTCTTCTTCCTCTTCCTCGTCCACCTCCTCCTCCTCTTCCTCTTCCTCTTCTTCTTCTTCTTCTTCTTCTTCTTCTTCTTCTTCTTCTTCTTCTTCTTCTTCTTCTTCTTCTTCTTCTTCTTCTTCTTCTTCTTCTTCTTCTTCTTCCTTCCTTCCTTCCTTCCTTCCTTCCTTTCTTCCTTCTTCTTCAATCCTTCTGTCAGAAAACTTATATCAGGAAGCTAATAGCCTTTATGACAGCTATCATGCAGTCCCTTTCTCCTCGTGTACCATATAGCTTTGTCTTCTTTATAGTTGGAACAGGCCAAATTGCGTCTCTGTTGGCAGCATACAGTTAGCAGTGTTGGGGCATTTTCGTGTGCCATGCTACGGGGACACATCTCCGTCTTTCCTACACTGAAAAGAGTGAACACATGTTGATGATGTCTGTTGTGCCCTGCCTTTAGTCTGAATATAATACATTGTCCCTCTTTGAAGAGGCGATGAACTGAGTTGAGGAGAGAATTTGCTGTGTGTATCCAGCCACCTTTCATGGATAGTAGATTTTCATAATTGTATTTATCTATCTATTAAGATTCAATGATTTTCTCCAAAGTGCAGCAAATTGGGTTAGTAAGGTTGAAATGAACAGCTGCCTCGGATTTGAGTGTTCAATTAAGAATCAGCATCATAGCAGCACTCAGGACACCTTCATAAGCACTCCGTCCCCATCTTCAGCAGCAAATGAAGAGTTCCAATTCCGATGGCACCAGTTAACTGTCTGATTGTATATCTCGCCATTTCCTTTAGTGTTAAACATCCTCCAAATCCCCTGGTAGCTCCTCGCAGCACCATTTTCCTCAGACCGTATTGATCTATTTGCACTTTTGCAGTGTTCACTCGCTCCCAGAGGGCCCTCACAACATCTAGCTTATCATACATCAGTTTACCGCAAAGTGTGGCAGAACCAGCCAGTCTATCTGTCTGCTAATTTCCCAACACATCACCATTACCCGGAGAGAATATTCAAAGGATGCTAACTACCCGGGACCTCTGGCGTGATGCTTGCCACTCTGCACGGAGAATACCTGTCTCCACCTTTCTCAGCATGCTCTGTAGTCAGTTACAATCACAGCAATCATCCTTTTGATATGAACCCCCATTAACTTCGTTTGCTTCTCAACACAGAGCATCTGTATAGATAATCACATCACTTAGGCGGGAATTGTCATGAATTGTTTGTTGAAGTTCTTATTCTGAGCGCTAGCTGGCCAGTCCTTGCACTCACGACTCAAAGTGATAAGAACCCTACACAAGTCTGAAACTTGTTTGGACACTTTAACCCTGGGATTTACAGTGTTGCATATATATATATATATATATATATATATATATATATATATATATATATATATATATATATATATATATATATATATATATATATATATATATATATATATATATATATATATATATATATATATATATAATATAACATATATGTGTGTATTTATATACACACACACACACACATCTCTCTTTGAACGTCATTATTTCCTTAATCCATTTGTTTCTAATTCAAGTTCCTGTAAGGTGGTAAATGCTTGACTTCTCCTGAAGCTGGGCCAGATAAGTCGTCATCTTCTTTGTCGTAACTTTTAATACCAGTCAAGTCATTTCTTTGCCCTTTTAAATTCATCCAGTTTAATATTCTTTGGTTTCTTCGGGCATTTTTTTTAAAAGTTTTATTTCATGTTTCAAGCGGTTCTCCAAATTTCACTGGCATATATTTAAACTAGGCTATCCTCCCAATAACGGGCACAAAAGAGGGTGGCTAGTGGCGTCTAAACTAGATGGCTAGGACTTACGAGCAAAGCTGCAGGAGATGCGGAAGCTGCTGCTCGTGAGTCCCAGCCATTTAGTTTAGCCCCAATCTACGTCGCTTGAGCGGCATGGGGTATACTCTTGGTGGTGGCAGTAGTCGCCAGAAAACCACAAATTAGGTTGCCGGAAGTGCGCAATTGACACGTGACTGAGGCTCTGTTAGAGTGTTTTTGCCTGCCGCCATCTTTTGTGCCCTTTATTCGGAGGATGGCCTTAAACTAATATAATCAACTATAATCAAATATTTATAATTTCTTTTTCAAAACTATATATATAATTCTTTTGCAGTTACACATGGCTTAAGAATGGGGAACCTCTTGACCTTAGCAGTGCAGATATTCAAGACAGAGCTGCAATGATTTCTGGAGTGGGTACTTTGTCGATCAATGCCCAAAAACAAGATGAAGGAATATATCAGTGCTCTGTAAGTATCTTATCACAATAAACACCATGACAAATTTAGCATTCCCATATTACTAAGTCATCCATTGCAGCAGCCATCCCAAGGTATTCATACTTACTGTTACCAGAATATGGTTATAATGCCTGTTATCTTTACCTTCAAAATGGTATTGAATGCTTTACCAGGCTTTGCTTCAGGTCATGCAATCATTTTAGCATCAAAGACACAATTATCCACGAACATAAGCTGAATTGTGTTGGCATTATCAGCTCTGCCCATGTTTATTTCCTTATTACTTGCCAGATGACCAGCATGTTCATTACTGTGTTTTTTTTTTTCAAGTATACCCAGATGTGTAGGTCCAGATGAGAGAGATGAAGTATGATTTTCTTATTCTGTCTTAAGGATAATTTATTGTTGGTTGTGTTTATATTATCAACCCTCAGCAACACACATAATGTAACTGACCATTCCCTATCTTCCAAAAACATTGAATCATTCATTTTCTGACTGCATAATTTTAGTTGGCATGTGCTGAAAAAAAAATGTAGCATCAAAGTAAAAGTGTCCTTTCCTCTTTCAATTCCTGTAAAAATTAATGCAGCACTTCATTCTTGTTAGAAAATAAAAAAAAAATTAAAATATTGGATGAAACCTCTGCGTGCAGGTGGGGGAGTTGCATACTTTCTTTTTGTGAGTATCAGTCATTATTTATTTATCAAGCCATTTCAGTGGTTTCAAGGGCATTCCCCTAGGATTAATTTTTGTGTTTTATTAAAACGTATAGTCATATCTGTACATTAAAAAAAAAACAAATCTATAGCATGCATGAATTTGTTGTACCAATTTGATCTTTGCAGATGCTGTGTATTCTGCTTTGTCCTGAGATCATTTTATGGAATGGGTGGAAAGCTCAGACATTTTTTAATGTGCTGGTGTACCTAGTTCTTAAGAAAACAAATAGAATCCATGTTTGTCTAATGACTTGACTTGCTACTTGTTGTTCAAATGCAAATAAACAGAGTGATAATGTTCAACACCACTATGACTGCATAATGAGTGACACCCAGTGATATAAAGTGCCACCATTTGGGTTAGAATCATCTGAGCACAAGTACCAGATACCCTGTTCAACCATTAGGTTATATTAGCTCTCCCCACCCCCCTCTCCCCAAACCCCTCGACAACAGCTGGGATTGACCTGCAAAATATATTTTAAAAAAGAAATTGCATCTCACATTGGGGCCGAATGTTATATAAATAAACAAACCAGAAATTGTCAATTAAAAGAAAGGCCACTATGCAAACTAGGGACAGAGGGAATAACAAACTGGAAATTGTGATATACAAATCACCAAATGGAGGCTCTCCTAACAATGTATAATTCACCATTACACCACAAGGTACAAGAGGATTAAGTGTAGATGTCTTGAGAAACAAAAAAGGAACTAATAGTGCTATTAAGAAAAGTCTTTTTTGTACAATAATGTAATACACTCTTTGTATGTAGTAATGTCACTTTTTCTTTCCACAGATTTTTCTTTTCCGAATCACTTTGACTTTTCTGTAAAAAAAAAAAAATATGTTTCAAGTCATTTCAGTTGTCCATTTCTGGGAAATTCGATGCTAATTTATACATACATTTTAACTCTTTCAGTACTAAACAACTCAAACTGAGTTTGTTGGTTTCATCTATACTTTTAAAAATTGGTTGGCATTTGTGAGCTCTGGTAATGAAAGAGATTTGATTTGATTTTGATTTGAATCAAGAACCGACATCACAGCACTCGGGGCATTCACATTACCCCTCCGTCCCCATCTCCAGCAGCCAGCGAAGAGTCCCGATACCAATAGTGCCAGTTGCATTCTGATTAAACGTCTGTCTTGCCTTTCCTCTGAGCCTCGAGCATCTGCCAGAACCTCTCGTCACCCCCAACTGCATCAATCTCACCAGACTGTGGTGATCCATCTGCTCCTCCGAATTGTACACGCTCTCCCACAAGGCACTAACCACGTCTGCCTTATCATGTATCAGTATTCCACAAAGTTGGCAGAGCCAGTCAGTCTGTCCACCTGTTCATTTCCCAACACACTGGCGTGACCCGGTGAAAAAATCCAGACAATACTTCTCACTCGTGTCCTCCGCAGTGAAGCATGCCACTCTGCACGAAGCATACCTGTTCTAATCTTCCTCAGCATGCTTTCTGAATCAGTTACAATCACGATGTGTGTGTGTGTGTGTGTTGTGTTCTCTAGCCAGCGGAAAGCTGCAGTGACCGCCTTCACCTCCATTCTTAAGCTGGATGTTGTGGTATCATATGCTAGGCCCTCCTGCACCAAACGTCGACCATTAACTTTTGCTAAGAAGCCCCAAGCACTTCTTTGGCCTCTTGACACTGAACTGTCTGTGTAAATGATCAAATCCTCTGAGCTAGCATTACCTTGAATTGTGGCACCTGCTGGCCAGTCTCTGCATTCTTGGCTCAGCGTTATTATGACTACACAAGTCTGACTGTTCAAGTGGCACTTTGACCCACTCCTCTCCTCGCCTAATATTCTCAGGGATGCAAACCTATCTGATTGTGTCTTCTGCCTGAGCCATCCATGACCTCCCACTTATCAGCCGCTGACCCTTAACTGCACGCAAAGCTTCATGCAGAGGGTGGTCTGTGTATGCAGCTACCCTGAGATATGACTTCGCCTGCAGCACCTTGTGCCTACCTGCAACCGTCCGTAAACCAAGGATGTATCACATACACACCACTGGGGTGTTTCTGGTGCAACCCAGGTAAGCAGTCCCAGGCCATAATCCACCACTGACAGGATCAGGTGCTGATATAGTGTGAAAAGCATTCTCTGCTCTATGTCAATTGCAGCCTTAGTCTTAAGTGCACTAAGTCCTTTTTGGCATCTCGTCCCAACACTCTCCACATGGTCCTTAAATGACAGGCTTCTGTCATATGTAATTCCCAGATACTTCAGTTTGCTCTCTCTGTTGATGTTTCTACCATATATCGAGAGACTTGGGAAATTAGTTTTAACGATTCTGTTGTCCAGAGAACACCACAAAATAGACGCCTTTTCCGGGTGGACGACAGACTTCATTTCTGTACACCACTCAGTCACTTTGTCTACTGTCGCTTGTAGCTCAAGGGCTGTTTGTTCCCTCTCTTCCCCCTGCCTATATGCAAGTATATCATCCGCAAAAGTCAGTATCCTTCCAACTCCTGGTGCTTCTAGGCTTGCAATCTTGCTCGTATACATGTTAAAGAGCACAGGCGAGATGGCGGATCCCTGTGGCAGTCCTGGGGCCAAAGTGCATGATTCTGAGGTCCATGAGCCCAGTCGGAGAGCAACCCAACATGAATACAGGACAGCTGCAACCCAGTTCACCAGCCATGGACTGACCTCCTTCTCCTTCAGTGCAATCATTAAGATGTCATATCTCACTCTGTTATAAGCATCCTGAAGATCCAGTCCTACCGCCATAGTTTCCTGTCTGTTCTGGAACCCTTCATAGAGGTTAAAAGCAAAAGTGGCCGCATTTGCCCAAGTGTCCTTTCCTGGCCTGTAGCTTCCCAGACCTCTTTCCCCCTTCCCCCTTTCCAAAAATTCTTGTAGCTTTACAGCAACTATCTTCTCCAAGACCTTCCCAAATGTGTTTTGTAAGGTGATGATTCTAAAGCCACTAAGCTTACAATAACCTTAAAAAGGTTTTGGTAGTGGGATTAGAAAGCTGTGCACCCAGTCCTGCGGTACTGATGCTATCTTAATACTATGGTTAAAACAGTCGGCCATCTCTGCCAGGTCTACATTGCTCAAAGCCTTCATGTGACCATACCTGACTCCATCAGGCCCTAGTGCAGTGTCTTTTGCTTTTTTTGGTACTGAAAGAGGTAAAGAAGTAGTAGTACAAGAAAGATAAGTGCACTAATTCCACCACAGTTCTACATGAGGATATAGCTTGTTTAGTTTCCTTCCCTGTGTCGGTTTTTTTTGGTGGTTCTGTTTTGGGAAGAAACAAGAATAGATCCACTGCTAATTTATGTCCAAAAAGCAACTTATTAAAGATTTGTTTTGTTGGACCAAAAAGTGCAGATGTAAATGTCTAGCTGAAAACCACAACACAATATGCCAGCTACCCTTTGAAGGATAAACACAGAAGAAGAAGTTTATTTTCCTTTCAGGGAGCATTTGTTTAAAGAAGAGTTCTTGTAGGTAATAAATCTTGAAGACTGTTCTGCAATCATTTCATTAGAGACCCCCATTTGTGAGACCAGAAGACACCTACTAAAGACAGCAACCAATAGGAAACTAGCCAGAGAACCAGACATCACAGAGAGGCTAATGCAGTTCTTCTCAGGGCTCTGCCAGCAAGAAACTCTCATGAAAATTAAAAAAAACCAGACACATATAATGTCATTGCAGGGCAAAACCTCAAGACTTCTACTTGCAGGCACCAGATAACAGACATCAGAGAATGGAAGCTTACTCAAACTGAAGCAGAAGGGACACAGACACTACCCTGTTGTATCTTCTTCTTCTTCAGCATTCCAGGCCCTTGAGGTTCATTGCTGCAGATATCACCAGCCTCCATTCATCTCTCTGGTTGGCCTTCTCTTTCCAGTTGGTGACACCAAGTGTTTGCAGGTCTGTCTGGAGGTTATCTCTCCATCGTTTTCTTGGTCTGCCTCATGGTCTACGACCATTTATCTCCCTTGTGTATACAGTTTTTACTTCTCTGTCATCTGACATTCTTACACCCTATTGTAAATAACCTGTTATAACCTAGTCATTTTAGGTTAAATAGGGTCATTTCAAAGAAGAAAATAAAATTGCAACCATTTCATTGAATCACAGGTAACAAATGAGTGTGGTACATCATTATCACACAAAACTACACTGAGACTTGCGCAAAATGCTCCTTTTCCAAATGTTAACAAGCCAGTTGAATTGAGGACCTCTCAGGGTGCAAGTTTGATCCTCACATGTACTCCACCTGAAAGGTATGCATTAATTAATAACTGTCAGTGTGGCAGGTGGGAGCTGACATGGTAATTCAATGGTCATAGGTTCTGGTCTGACAGAGCCAGACTTTAAAAAAAAATTGACACTGGGTGCCATATCAACCCAGGCTTAAACTGGTACCAGGCAGAGTCCTGCCAAGTAAAGACAGCTGGTGTGATGTTGATTGCATCACCCGCCAAGTGCTGATTTGTCTGTAAAATACACCCAAAGGTGTGGAACTGGGTCCTTTACTTTTCGTTGTGGTATGTTGTTTTATTCTTGGGAATAGACTAATAGTAAACAGTTTGTATTTAACTGTATCAGTCATTCATGGACAGTGCTGTTGTCAACATCATTGTCTTCCAACAACATCACCATGGTGGTAGTCCTTATATCATTTCCTCTTCCTCTTTCTTTTCTCTGCTCTTTCTTTCAGAAATTATTGTCAACATTAGTGTGGAATATACCTGAAATA
Source organism: Candidula unifasciata (assembly GCA_905116865.2). Classification (NCBI taxonomy): domain Eukaryota; kingdom Metazoa; phylum Mollusca; class Gastropoda; order Stylommatophora; family Geomitridae; genus Candidula; species Candidula unifasciata. Next base: position 79,627 of record CAJHNH020000676.1, read on the forward strand.
ATAAAAAACAAAATAAGCTATAGGAATTCCTAAATTGTGTAATATTTATATGATCACTCTGTATTCAACACACATATTAACCCTCTTTCCATTTTTCCATTTTGAAACATAATAATTGTTTTTCTTTTTCTATTATTTGGTTTTGTCCTTATATTTAATCTGAATTTGTTTCCTGATCTAAATGAGAAATCTCATCCAGAAACAATAACTTCCATTATTAATATCTCCAAGCCACCATTATTTTAAATGGATGAAATATTTCAGTTTTTCTTGAGACATGATGAATGTTATGAGCTGTCCCCTCCCTCTCCTTCCCACCATATTCCAGTGTTATAAAATGTAGAATTTCTTTATCTGGATGTTTGGTATTATAAGAATGCATGCACATATTTCTGGATTGTGGCCAGGACTAATTTTTTTTTTTGTTTGCCAGTTCTGCAAATGGGACAGTGAGAAAAATGTCATGTTATTTTCACTGGCACAGGAATGGAACAAGTATGGGGTGACCTGACTGCAGTAAAGTTAAGACTAAGACTAATACAAAGATTTTAAAAACATCGTATTCTATAAGTACACATTTTGTAGTTTGTATCATTTAAATTTATGACAGTGTTTATTAGAGATCCTTATTTTCCTTACTCCCAGTGTCCCCAAAGCAAAGATTTCTTGGATTCTCATGGATTCTCAAACAGTGCGGAATTACAACGACCCGACAGATGAAAGCTCTGAGTTTAGTACTGTGCAGCTGGACAGAAGGGTTACAATGGATTACAATGGTCAGTAAATGTTTAGGCTTTGTCTAACCATAAAATTATTTTTCTTTTTTTAAGCAAAATATCATGTGTAGTAAGCAGGCTTAGTGCTTTGTTATATTTGTTTAAGGTTTGGTCTAACCATTCTCAGAAAGTCAGTCAAGATACTTTAGCATTTTGTATTCTTCTGATTTTTCTAGCTTCTATCCCCCAATGTAGCATTGGAACTCAGCCAACCCAAGCCAAGTGGTTACTATCCTTCACTATTGCATGCAGCTCACTCCATGTCCTTCCCATCTTTTTAACATCACTCTCTAGATTCCTTGTCCATGTGTTGTTAATACCTTTACTGTCCATTCTACATCATACAAAGTTCTTATATTTCAGGTGTAATGTTTAATACAAGGTGTAAATCTTTTGTCTTCTCAGTAACTCAATGAAAAAAATTAAGCAGGCTCAAGAAAAAATACATTGAGCTGGGCTTGAAGGCAATGGCTTTAACCCACTGAGTCCCAGGAGATTTATTATCAGAGGCCTAAGGGTAGTCAAGAGAGACGTATAATTGGCACGTCTTGCATTCCTTGGGACTCAAATAGTTAAGGATGCCTTGACTTACCAAAAATCAGTTTCATTTTGGTGCAAAGACATTGTATGCAAATGAGCAATGTGATACTTCTGTCGGCATGTGATACTTTTGTTGGCATTTCTACTGTGGAAAGCAACGTAGCAATAGATCAGGCCACTATACTTAATGCCCTCAGAATGGTAGGGCAGTTGAACAAGTCAACTGATGACTGTGAATTACAATCTTAAACAAACTGCAAAAATACAGTTTCAAGTAGAGATTTTGGAAGATGAAGGCTCAGGTTTGCTTAGTCCACACTGACCCTCCTCTAGTGCTTTAAAGGGCTGATCTCCCCCCCCCCCCCCGGCCCCGCCCCCCATAATAATTCAAAGATGGGCTTGGCTTAAACAGTTCAAATAGGAATAAGTGATTCTCCTTAACTGATTCTCCTTAATAATGTATAGAGGTACTTTTTAATTTTTATATTTGTTTATATATTTCATACTAATTTAGCTATATTATTAAATCTATTTACCATTAAACACACAATTAAAATAATAATGTTTATTGTTATTATTGGTAATTTAAACAAGGCTTAAGCCCTAACTGTTCATGGTATAGTAGACACTCTGGTCAAAATGCTTCTTGATAAAAACACATATTAATGTGATGCTGTGGTTTACATGGATAAAACAGAAATCTATTGCAAGCAAAGTTGTGTGGATGTTCACTGTGAACTCAAGAGGGAAAACCATCAAGAATATATAGGGTGCTTTCTCTGTTACAACAGTAGTTCATCAGTGTATGCAATCTGACTGACTCAGTGAGTATTCTAAAACAAAATCCAACCTGGTTTAATCATACAGGAAGAGAATGGGGAAAAAAAAAGGGGGGGGGGGGGGGGGTCCTAATATAACCTAATAGTAGAACAGGGGGTACCTGGTACTTGGGCTATCATTGGATAAATCAATGCAGATCAGGCATTATCAGTCATTTTATGCTTGTAGAATTACTGAAGTGGAGATAGGAGCACCATAGGCGCACCTATGGATCTATCCAAAGGGCTGGGATGACAGTTTGAAAAAAAAAAAAAAAAAGGTAAAAACTTTTCAGCCTTTGGTGCATTGGGCATATAGGGCTAGTCCTAAATTTTAAAAAGTCTAAACAGTTCTCGGTTGGTGATGTAGTTAAAATCACAGTGGTCACCTTTACTTCACAGGACATTACCTTGTACCTATTTTAGACAAGGTCTAGCTAGGAGCTAAACCTGTGATGATAGTCTTCATTAATCACTCATCTATACAACTGTTGTACAATATGTACATTCCATATATTTTTGTGTTGTAGGCAATCTGTACATAACCAGTGTTCACAAGGAAGATGAACAAGGGGGGAAAACCTATACTTGCCAGGCAGAAAACTCTCGCACCAGGTCCACCAACAGAGGAGAAGATAAACGAATCACTGTACATGATGGTTAGTACTCTTGTGAAACCTAGTTTTAATTATTATTGTTCATATTTGAAAAATGATTGTGTTATGTAAATGCTTTGGGGTATTTGAGGTGGGTGAGGTTTCATAATTTTGAAAGACCTCATTTGATTAAGATGCAGGTGACTGAGCAGCAGACGGCTTTGCATTGATTTTAACAGCAGTACGAGTATTGCTACGGTAAAAAAGCTAGTGGGCTAAAGTAAACTACCAAATGTAAAATATATCGGGAAACCACAAACAGCCAACAAAAGCCAGGATTGCTTAACAAAATCATTAATTTTTTGGTTGCAAAAGGTTTTGTTTAAAAATTGCTATTGTTTCTGTAAATATTGACACAAAAAATTCAAATCATTTGCTGTGTTCTAGGAATGAAGAATGGAGGAAATATACCTCATTGTTTGCCAGATTTATTTAGTATACACTGATCGAAACTTAAATATAAGAGGACACTTGGTGTGATCTTTGAAACATGTTGGAAATAGTAACACATAATGAATTGTTTGGAATTGAATGAGTTTAAGGGTATGTGACCCTTATTGTGTCTGTGAATTCTTTCTTCAGAGTGTAGTTGTAACAGTAAAGCTTAATTACCTTATTTAATATCAAAACTTAGTCTGATCATTCGAAGGAAATCTGGCAAGATACTTCAGCATTTGGTGAAGTGAAGTGAAACACATGAAGCTTGTTTTTTATTGAATTATATAGAAGAGACATGATCATTGTGGAAGACAATGGTTCCTTACCACATAGTATTCTAAAGCTATATAAAAACAAATGATAGGTCATACTTGAGAAAACAAAAACAGTCAAATACAGAGACTGGAATAAGAAGAGAGATGCAGAAAGACATTTTTGTTTTTTAAACTGTAAAAAATAAAGAGACAAGTGAAGTGGCCTAATTAGGTCATATTTTTAGTTAGTTGGTTTAGGGGTTAGATACTCACCTGCAAATTGATGGTTGTGGGTTTGGAACCTGATGGAGCCAGACTTTGTTTTAAAAAATGATCTTGATGCAAGCTCTTGATAATAATGCATTGTTTTGTCTGTCTGCCTGCTTGTCTGTCTTTAATTACATCATCATCGTCATCATCATATGATACTGCCAATACCTTGAGTGAGTATTTTGTATAGTCTTGGGAAGTAAAGGTGGCCGGCATGATGTTGAATACATCACCCACTGATTGGTCTATAACACACGGGTCTAACCTTGTATGCCCAATACATCTAAAGGTTTGGAAAAGGATCCTTTACTTCACTTTACTTTAAAAAAACTATATTTGACAGAAATGATAATGGTAGGCAAGCAAGAGGTAGGTAGCAATATATAGACAGCAATACAAGTGGGAACATACAAGTTCTTGGGTACAAACTCCAACATACTAAGAGAAGAAAAACAATCTATAATAAAAAGCAGAAATAAAGTAGGCTATGCCCTACATCTACTGAAATCAAATGCTCCATCTTGTAACACCAAAAGATCACAATGTATCAAATGCTAATAAGACCAGTTGTTATATATAAATTCTTTTATCAGTTGTCTGAAACCTGGAGCACACCTAAGAGAGGAAGTTTTATTAAAAACCATTTAAACAGATTCTTATGATGAATCTTTTAACCCATCAAAGATGCAGACAGCATGAATTGAGAGTAGTAGCAACAGTGAAACTCATAAACTCTGTTTAAATCAACATTGATTGCTGGCATGGGTGCTAATAGATTGAAACGGCTGGGGTATATTTAAAGAAAGGCAGAAGACAAAAGAGGCATAAACTGTGCACACAAGTGAGTTAAAAAGCTGTAGACCACAAGGCAGACCAGGGAGACAGTGGAGAGATAATATCTTAGCAGATCTTCAAACACTTGGTGTCACCTGCTGGAAAGAGAAGGTCAGTCAAAGAGATGGATGGAGGCAGGTGATATCTGCAGCATTGCATCTTATCTGCATTGATGATTAAAGGCTTTCATGTCAAATATCTTCTGTTCAACCTTTTGTTTTTGTTTTGGTTATTTAATACATTCTGGTATCATTATCGCCGATAGTTTCAATCAGTCCTGCAGGTGCAGTCTCCAGAGTGAAGATTGGCTGCAATTGATCTCCAACATATTCTTCCTCTTGTCTTAATTGTACATTCTCTCAGACTGCTGTTCGTCCATCTCTTGATGTTGTCCTACCATCTGTATCATTGTCTACCACTTGCTCTCTTGTCCTTGAATTTTTGTTGTTGTTTTTTTAAAGTATCTTTTAAAGTATCCAAAATGTTTCAATTGTTCTTTTTTAATTTCTTTTAGTAGCTCTTTTTTCATTTGCATACTCTTGAGAACATCTGTAATAGATTGTTTTATTTCCAATGACCTATTTATCTATACATCCTCATACAGCAGGGCTGAGTATACATATTACATGGTGTTTCCCATTTTTAATGTATTACATCATAATTCCATTGCTGAAATTAAAGTATTACATTGTGGGGTCCAAACCTCTCCCACAATATCTAGCCATATTAACTTTTGTGTCTAGAACACACCTCATGTGTTCCACATACTCTGCTGTTTCACTTTAGAAGCTGCTTATCTTTGTTTACTGTCCAAGTCTTTGTGTAGTAGGCATGGACATTCCCCTGTAGTAGGATATTACTCCCACTTCACTCATGGAGTTCAGCTAGTCAGCCAAGACAGTGGTCTGTGATGTGGGTACCACTGTACACAAGTGGAATTTGTGGAGCCATACATTAGCTAGGTAAAGAGATGGCAACCTCGTCCATTAGGATATGGCTGCACCCAGTTTAGAGTACTTTTATTGACCACCCAGTGGGTTTGAAAGTTGAATTATTTTCTGTGTTCTTTGACAGGCCTCATATCAGACATGGGAGTAGACCTGATGTGGCATTCTGATACAGAAACACTGGTGCTGGAGGGCGAGAGGGCAAAGTTCAAGTGCATCTTCTCTGGACAGTGAGTACATTAGATATAATTTGAATGCTGACGAGTGTGACTGAAAGGGAAGACCAAAACAAAATCCCAACTCATGTCATGAAATATTTTTTGAAGTAAGAGCATGGGACTTCAGAATCATTTTTGCCATCACATTATTTGATGTGCTTATTCTCAGATGTTCAGTTCTTTACCTATCTGCAGTCATTTTCTTCTTTCCTGTCTTGTTACTGGGGCCCCATTTGGGGGGTGGGTGGGGGGGGGGGAATAATAAATCACTGTCCCTCATCATGTGTATGGCAAAAGTTGCTTAATTTGGTAAAATAAGCCGTGTTAAGCCAAAAGGCATAGATATCACAGCTGACCACTCTTTTAAGGTTAAGCATACAAGAAGAGAAGGACAATTTTTTTCTCTTTTTCTTTTCCCTTTTTATCATCCATACAACGCAATCGATAAGTGCAGTCGATGGCATTGTGGATCCAACTCAATACCTGTATAATTCATATCCTGTTTAGACACATCCTCTTACTGTACGCACTTATTAACACTTCTCTGTTATCTTAGCATATCAAAGAAATGTTCAAACCTCTTTAGCCTATTATAGAATATATGACTTGCTCTCACATCTCTTATGATATTGGGAAACAATCACCATTACCATAATCTTCATCATCATTATCATCATCTGATTGCAAGCACTTGATAATAATGCATTGTTTTTGTTTGTCTGCCTGCTTGTTTGTCTTTAGTCACATCATCATTATCATCATCATATGATACAGCAAAAATTTTTAGCTTCTGAGACAAGATTCTGTTAATAGCCAATCTTCCTTGATGTTCTGATCATTTAGAATGTCAGTATTTTTTTTTCTATGGTTTTCTTAGAATCTTTCTAGAGCATTTTACTTCAATTGCCCCTATTTTGCTTCTTTGCTGTTTTATTCCCAGAAGGTCTAAGCTAAAACTTTAGAGAAACACGAATGACTAACTAAACTCATGGATATGGTGCTTCCACAGGGGTCAGATACCCATTCCTTTAAATATACATATTTTGTTTTGAGTTTCTTTTAAAGAATCCTTAACTAAACCTAACATTCAAAACACAGATAACTTAGTGAGTGGTTTCCATGAATAATGTCCAGTCACACTTGGTGCGTTAATCGGAGCAGAAAGAGTTAAGGATCAGGAGATCATCCATAAGTTGCTAACGGGAAGATGAATGCTCTACAAATTTTAGCTTTGATTTCATTGCTGGTGCTTAACCAAAGACTGTTATTGATGTTTAATCTCTGTATTGCTGTGGCAATCCTCCTTTAGCTTTCTCTTGAACTGTCTCCATTGCTGTTTATTATGGAGCCTAGATATTCAAAGATTTAGTCACATTTGGTCCCAGTAAAGCAGGTATTTAAATTTTTGTGGGATTTTTTTTAATAAATTGTAAACTTCAGTTGAAAGCATTCCTATATTTTCTTTACCTTATTTCTTTTTGTTAGTGTAGTTTGTAGTATATTTTCTTTACCTTATTTCTTTTTGTTAGTGTAGTAGGTACCTGACAAGATATAACAAAGTATTTCAGGCAGTAAGTTGCTAGTTAATTAACACATTCATTGAACATATATATATTTCCTTCATAGTCCTGAACCGATAATTTCATGGACAAAAGTGGTTGGCACGTATGATAAATCTCGGACAGTGTTTGACGATCATGAGATGATTATCAATGATGTTCGGTATGAAGATGCAGGTGAATACAAATGTGTGGCCAGAAACCAGCGCACCAAAGATCTCAAGACCCATACATTCAAACTGATTGTAGAAGGTATGCATTGATTGTGTTTTTTTTCTATCTCAGAAAAATATCAGCATTATCATTCTACATTTATATTCAAATTCAACTTTCTGTTAATGTAATGATTTGTGAGAATTTAAAAAAATAACACCACTGTGGATCAGATGATTTAAAATATTAACTCTCTATAACTGAAGAGCATTTGAGTTTGTCAATTTTACAAAAAACAAAGAAATATACTCAGGTGACAAGCATTCTATTTGGGTTCTGGAGCCTCATTATGGGAGAAAAACAAGAATAGACCCACTGACTCCCGAACACAATCATGTCGTTAGAGTTGACTAAAGTTTAGAGGCAAAGTGACTAAACATTTGATGCTCTTGTCTAGTTTGAAAGAATCCTTACCATTACCAAACCACAGGCTGGTGTTGGTTTGTTGATTGAAAGATTATCCTCACTGCACAGTGGACAAGTTCATAAGTTCTTGGATCCCATCTTCAGCATGTAGTGACTGATAACAACAGTTCTGTCTTGGTCTGCTGTTCTTCTTTGGCTACCTGTATAGTGTTCATGTTTGGCGACCTGAAGTTCTTGTAGTCTTTTGAGTGCTGCTGATTCGGTGTCATCTCTTGAATCATCTTCTCATCCTGCCTCCTTGAGATCATTGAGATGTCAGCCTCGTCCATTGCTTTTCCTGCACTTACCATGACACTGCCAGCAAGCCAATCTGCTCCTTTATTCCCTCTTACCCCAGAGTGTCCTGGCACAAAAAGAAACTAATTCCTTTCAGACACAATTTCCTAAGTGACTCCAACCATTTTCTTTAAATCCATCCTGTCTCTATTTTCTTTAGCATGCTCAGGGAATCACATAGAAAGAACACATGGAAAAAAATGCTGTGTCTCTAGCCACATCATTGTTTTTGTTACTGCTATCACCTCTGTAGCCAGATTACTATTGAGGCAAAAGCCCCGCTTTCTTCTTTTACAGTTTTTTTCTCTTTAACCAGAACCATGAAAACCCATTATTTGTGATCGTGTCGAACAATGGATCTGTCAGTGTAGATAACTGCACCTCCATCAGCAGAATGCTTGTGTGCCCAGTATGGGTGTTCCAGATATAACTTATATGGAGGTTGAACAGGGTATCTGGTATTAGCTTTGTAAGTTTGCTCTCCAAAACAAGAATTGTGTCATCTGAGGGTGGTCAGACCTTCTTGTAGCAACCCAGAGAGGGAAACGGATCAGGAAAAAAAAATTGTTTTAAAAAACTTTAACTTTATTATTAACATATATTCCTAACTACTAATTTTAAATTACATGACTTGATTGCCTTCAAGATTCACGACTTCTTCATATCTATAGCTGCTCCAGCGTGGAAGGTAAAGCCACGTGAAGTTATTGTTGGTGTTGAAGAAAATGCTGTCTTTGAATGTGATGCAATTGGTCGTCCACCACCAACTGTTGAATGGTTCATTAATGGAAGACCATATGCAGGTTTGTTCTCACATTTCATTTGTGTATAATTAGTGCCTGAAATGAGAAATCAACACAATCTTCTTCCTCATCTTATTTGCTCTAACAAAAGGTGGTTGGCATGTTATGTTGTGGTTTACAACTTAGTATGTTCTGAAAGAGGCAAAGACCTGAAAGAAAACTTAATCTCAAATATCAGAAAGGGGCTTATATATTAAAGGTACCAACAACAGATCATGTAGATGTCATGCTAGAGAACAAACGAATAAAAGTATTGGACCATTTCACTTTTTTTTAAAGCAATTTTGACTCTCAAGGAGATACCAGGAAGGAAACTATGGTACATATTGGCAAAGCAACAAGTCTTTAAAAGCCTTAACAAAGTATGCAGCTCCAGGTTATACAGCTTTAAGACCAATCTAATGTTATTTTAGTATTAAGGGTGATCTGTAGACTAAGAATATGTTGTTATTTTAACAACAAATAAAACTATGGGAAATTTGTATTTCAGAGGTTCCACCTAATCCACGACGAGTTCTGAATGGAAATGTTCTGTCCTTCAGTAATGTAGAGAAGGATGATTCCCAAGTAATTCAGTGTAATGCAACAAATGCTCATGGTTCCATCTGGTCAGATGTCTATTTGTATGTACAAGGTAAGACACATTTTTTCTTCATGTGAAATACTGTAAAACCTCATTAATACAAATTCAAAGAGACCCAAAAATCAAGAGTTTGTGTTAACTAATGTATGATGACAGGGGGATTAAAAGATGTATAGTAAATAATACATCTCTGCTTTTGCCAAACTTTTGTTCATGTTAACCAAGTTTTTATCCTAATAAAGTTTGTGTTAAAGAGGTTTAAGTGTATTTGCTTTTAATGAACCTATAGGCCAGGTAAAGTAAAGTGAAGAATGGGAGAATTGACTCAATTGCACCAGATCTTATCCCATATGACTCACACTCTCTCTCAATGTAGCAGTGTTCTCCAACCTTTTTTTCCCCCCAGGTATGCTGAGTATATGGAAAGATTCACAGCCCCTTTGAGTTTATTGCAGGGCCCCCACGCCTCCACCCCTCTCCCCCAGTTTATTGCAACACCCTGCATGCCCCTCCCCCCCTCCCGCCACCAACAAAATAAAACATGATTAAAAAGAGAGGACGATAGACTCCGCAACAAGGAAAACTGAAAGTATGGAGAAATGTTCTGGTCAGAATGTGTTCTTAATCTATGAATAAATGTTTGTATTATCATAATAATTACATTATTAATGGTAGGTTTACAAAGTGCTCATGAAAACATTGTACTTATCATTGTGTTTAATAAATAGTTTTACATAATGTTGTATTTATAAATTAACTAAAACAATATGTAGGTTTAACGGATTATAAGTACAGATGCACTCACTTTCAAAATTGCCTAACGGCCCCCTTGAAACCTCCTTGTACCCCAAGGTCAGAGACCAGTTCTGTAAAGTAACCTTTTTTCCCACTGGGAGTGCTGCACAAAGTACAAAAGCTATATAGCTCTGTAAAATAACAAGAAAACGTAAGACAAACATTGATGAGAGAGGCCAAAGATGCTGGACTGGATTCTGTTCATGATACTGAAAAGGTTGCACATCATATAGTGGAACAGGGAAATGGATGTAAGCGCTGTGTGATGTATTAATGGCACATTAGTGGTGTGGATAATAATAATAATAAAAATAATAATAATAATACCGAAATCCTGTGGAGAAAACATTACAAAAAACAGCAACAAAAATGATGTGCCATCATCAGTGAAAGTTACCTACAACCCACTGCTGTCTTTCGGAATATTATGTGATGAAGTACTGGCCTCTTCCACATTGTAAACATTACAAACCCATGTCTTATCTCAGTTAGTTTGTGTGTGCTGGGCCGAATCAGGGCCTGGTTACATCCTTATATATCTCTCTAGATGTGAAGTTCCAGTACTTGCAAACCCTGTAGGTTTCTGGTTCTAGGGAGAGGAAAGAGAGTTCTGTGTCACAGTGCTTTTAGAAGTGTTACTTTAGTACAGAGTGAGAGGAAAGAGAGTTCTGTGTCACAGTGCTTTTAGAAGTGTTACTTTAGTACAGAGTGAGAGGAAAGAGAGTTCTGCGTTACAGTGCTTTTAGAAGTGTTACTTTAGTACAGAGTGAAAGGAAAGAGAGTTCTGCGTCACAGTGCTTTTAGAAGTGTTACTTTAGTACAGAGTGAGAGAAAAGAGAGTTCTGTGTCACAGTGCTTTTAGAAGTGTTACTTTAGTACAGAGTGAGAGAAAAGAGAGTTCTGCGTCACAGTGCTTTTAGAAGTGTTACTTTAGTACAGAGTGAAAGGAAAGAGAGTTCTGCATCACAGTGCTTTTAGAAGTGTTACTTTAGTACAGAGTGAAAAGAAAGAGAGTTCTGCATCACAGTGCTTTTAGAAGTGTTACTTTAGTACAGAGTGAGAGAAAAGAGAGTTCTGCGTCACAGTGCTTTTAGAAGTGTTACTTTAGTACAGAGTGAGAGGAAAGAGAGTTCTGCATCACAGTGCTTTTAGAAGTGTTACTTTAGTACAGAGTGAGAGGAAAGAGAGTTCTGCGTTACAGTGCTTTTAGAAGTGTTACTTTAGTACAGAGTGAAAGGAAAGAGAGTTCTGCGTCACAGTGCTTTTAGAAGTGTTACTTTAGTACAGAGTGAGAGAAAAGAGAGTTCTGCGTCACAGTGCTTTTAGAAGTGTTACTTTAGTACAGAGTGAGAGGAAAGAGAGTTCTGCATCACAGTGCTTTTAGAAGTGTTACTTTAGTACAGAGTGAGAGGAAAGAGAGTTCTGCGTTACAGTGCTTTTAGAAGTGTTACTTTAGTACAGAGTGAGAGGAAAGAGAGTTCTGCATCATAGTGCTTTTAGAAGTGTTACTTTAGTACAGAGTGAGAGGAAAGAGAGTTCTGCATCACAGTGCTTTTAGAAGTGTTACTTTAGCACAGAGTGAGAGGAAAGAGAGTTATGCGTCACAGTGCTTTTAGAAGTGTTACTTTAGTACAGAGTGAGAGGAAAGAGAGTTCTGTGTCACATTGCTTTTAGAAGTGTTACTTTAGTACAGAGTGAGAGGAAAGAGAGTTCTGTGTCACATTGCTTTTAGAAGTGTTACTTTAGTACAGAGTAAGAGGAAAGAGAGTTCTGCGCCACAGTGCTTTTAGAAGTGTTACTTTAGTACAGAGTGAGAGAAAAATCACTACATTAACTTCAGTAGGTATGAACCCTTCATCTTGTTAAGACTGATGGGAAAAAATGCAAGGAGAAGGCAAATGGATAAAATCCTGGAGAGCTTGGCCATATGTACCGGGTAAGACAAGAACACATATCTGATCTGTGATTCTACTGAGTATGTGAGATGATCCACCAATGCATCATATTTAAGACTTATAACCCAGCCTTCAAAAGCATTCTCAACCAAAGAGCAAATCGATTAGCTAGTATGATCAGTATCCTATTGTGCCATTATATATCATATAGAGCTCGCAGTCTGTTCCTTCATTCTGTTTTATCATGTGTAACAGTAATCACTAGTATGAAAAATATCCAAGAAGAGGAATTGACATTACAGACATTAAACATCCAGACAGAAGAATAACCACTGCTATCCCTCAAATGCTGAACTGCAAAGTGCTCCTTCCTGTGGTTCTTAGCACCAAAAGTGGTAGAAAATAAGGATGATGCTGATGGTGATGATGGTGATGATGATGACGATGACAATCAACATAATCAAACCAGCTTTTTTTTTTCTTCTAAATCTTTCAGCATTAGCCCCTATCATAGAAGCCAAGCCAGCAGAGGAGACTGTGGTAGCAGAGGAACAAGTACTAAAAGTGTCATGTCAGGTTACAGGAAAACCCAAGCCAAGAGTCATTTGGTATAAAGGAAATCAGCAACTTATCCATGACAAATTTGAGGTCTTGAGCAATGGAGATCTCTTAATCAAGGTTTCAACTTTTAAATTTTCTATAAAACTGTATTAAGACTGTGTAGGTCCATATGTTTAATGAGCTAAGTAGCGTAGAAGGAATGGCATTGTCAGTATAATGCTTAACGTTATTTTTTAGTGAGGTGGGGTAGGAGGTGTGAAAAAGGGAGGCTATAAGTGGGTGAGGGATATGGAGGTTGGGGGTGGGGTTGTGGGGGGGGGGGGGTGGGGGGGGGGGGAAGTGGAACTGGCCATCTGTCTCATCGTGCCACTTCTCCTTTTTCTTTTGGCACCTTCTTTCTCATAACTGTTGATACCAGTGGTTGTCGAGAGATTTCTAATTTTTCCTCCTACTTTTCTGGAATTCTGGGGGAAGTGGAACTGGCCATCTATCTCATCGTGCCATTTTTCTTCTCCTTTTTCTTTTGGCACCTTCTTTCTCCTAACTGTTGATACCAGTGGTTGTCGAGAGACTTCTATTTTTCCTTCTACTTTTCTGGAATTCATCCCATTTATAATGACACAGACTTATATGCCAGTGAAAAAGCTACCTAAATGTAAATTCGAACTGGTTAGCTCACCAAAAACACTAACACAAATGACATAACGATTAGATAGCTTTTAACAGCATACAATAAATTGGGCGGTGTTTTGACTGCATAAAATTACTTAGCTGTTTAACTCTATTGTGCCGAAAAAATTTTTAAAGATGGTTCATTAACCTGTAGGGATTCTGGCCAAATAATCCTTTAAATAAAATAAAAAACGCAACTATTTTGAACAAATCACTAATACAATCACTTATCTTTATTTGTTCTTAAAAAAATAGAAAGATATATAAAGGGAGTAATCATTGAACATGAATAGAGTGAGGTATTAAATGGAATACATTCCCTGTGGCCTAAAATTAGGTACTGGGTGACTCATGCCATGACCCTGTAACCTAAATCACAGGATATAGGTACTGTTTTTTTAATTAATATATTCATACATTCATATCCAGCCCTCCTAAATACCATGCAGGTACAAATAAACAAAATAGACATAATGGAATTTAACTACACAAGAACAGGTAACTGCAGAATGCCTATGCATCATTCACAAGAATGCGTCACATCAGGAAGGAATTAGATCTAGAGTTCTTGAGATGACAGGGCTAAAGGCTGAAGTCCACTTCTACTTAAAATGCTCATACATGATAGAACAGAAAAGTATTATATATCCTAAAAAAAACTGGTAAAGGATCTTGTTTCCATTCATTTCAAGCATTCTGATTAATATGCTGTTAGAACCATAGCTTCTTAATTTTAAATGATACTCAGTAGATAATATAGTCAGTTTCAGACTAACAAGAGACTTCCGGCCAAAATGGAGGAAGGCTTGGCAGAAGGTTAAGCTTTAAAGTGATTTTTGCTTCCCACAGTGCTTTGCTAATGCAGTTTCTACATAGGGATGGTAGTCTACAGTTTTGCTACCTGAGCTACTGAGTTTAGTGCTTGGTTGCAGCCCTGTGAGCTGTGTTTTTCCTGTAGAATGCCTTTCATTCGTGCAGCGGTTGTATCAGGGTATTCATGGCCGGTAGTGGGTTTATATGTGAGCTGATGAAATACCTCATGTAATAATTCTACGTGTGCATAGTAACCAACAATTTTGTGCCCGACTGCTTCCAACAACGACAAACTTTATTTCTGTTGGCAATTGTTTGCTTTGGCGCCTCCAGCAAGTGAAATAAACATTGACTGCATGCACATATTTCTGGATTGTTCCGGGACTAGTTTTTTGCTCACTAGTTTTTTTGTTCACTAGTTTTTTGTTCACTAGTTTTTTGTTCACTAGTTTTTTGTTCACTAGTTTTTTGTTCACTAGTTTTTTGTTCACTAGTTTTTTGTTCACTAGTTTTTTTGTTCACTAGTTTTTTGTTCACTAGTTTTGTGTTCACTAGTTTTTTGTTCACTAGTTTTTTGTTCACTAGTTTTTTGTTCACTAGTTTTGTGTTCACTAGTTTTTTGTTCACTAGTTTTTTGTTCACTAGTTTTTTGTTCACTAGTTTTTTGTTCACTAGTTTTTTGTTCACTAGATTTTTGTTCACTAGATTTTTGTTCACTAGTTTTTTGTTCACTAGTTTTTTGTTCACTAGTTTTTCAATTGCAACAATGGGGGACATTTCATTTGATTCACACTGGCACAAAAAGGAGCAAGTATGAGGAAATCTGATTTGGGTAATTTTTCTCCACGAAGACTATGAGACTAACCATTTCATAATCACTTCAGAAGTACATTAAAACTTTACTGAATTATATGTAATAAGTTTTATTTCACTTTGTCCAGAAAACTGAACAGAAGGACACAGGAACTTACACATGTCTTGCAGAAAATAAATTTGGAAAGGTTTCTGCATCAGGCAAAGTAATGGTCAGAGGTAATTCTATTGTTTAGTTTTCTCGAAAAATTTAAGATATTATAGAGGCTACTCATTCTGTATAAAATGTATCATCAGTGTTTTTTGTTTCTCTGCATACATAGTTTAATCCCTTACGGCTCAGTCTTTCCTCACAGAATAGCTAGCCACCTGCTAAGAGTGTCACACAGAGCACAACGTTCATAGCTCCGGGCCGCATTAGCGCAGTCGATAAGAGGCTCGTTTCAAATCCAGCTGCAACTCGCTGCTGCCCATGACTGGTTTTCCAAACCAGGCGGTTCTCGGTGTTCACCCAGCCTCTAGAAAATGGCTACCAGAGTTGACACTAAAGAGGGAAAATGGGAACATCTTGTGACCACTGGAAAGATTTATGGAAAGAGAGACAGAGGAAAAGAGCATGAGAACATTCTTGACAGCCTGTTGTCATGGCATAGAGGGGGTGTCTCACACAAACTGATACGTGCTGTTGCAGATTGTAGATTGTGGATAGGCATGATCACTTGGCAAGGCACTTGATGATGATGATGAGGTTGAGTTATCAATGTCCTTCTATCATTCTGCTTCTTTCTATTAGTGCTGATCAATAAATTTGTTTGTTTATTATATATAATGTTTCGACGGCTGAAGGGCTCCCCATCTGTTTATTTCTAAAGCCAGTGTATGCCATGTGTAGAGTAATCAATAAATATACGGTCAGTTGCCTGGTACTGAAAGAATGAAAAAAAAAAAAAATAATAAACTGGACATTTTTAAATAATCTTTTGCTTTCTCCTCCGTCTCCTTAGTTTAAAAAAAAAAAAAAAAAAAAGTAAAGATCCCTTTCACGCCTTTTAAGCGTATCGGGCATATGGGAAGAGCGCCCATATTTTTACAGACCATCGGCACTCGATGGGTAATGTGGTCAGCATTACGCCGGCTGTCTTTACTTTCCCAGGACAGCCCATCCTGGTACCCATTTAAGGCTGGGTCGACCTGCGACGTCCCATACCACGATAAAAATCCATGCAGCCCGCAGTGGGTTTCGATCGCGGTACGTTGGATTACGAGTCGGACTCGCAACGCCTTAGCCACGGACGCCGCTAGTTTTTACCATCTGAAATCTCGGGAATGAGGGGGGGGGGGGGGGGGGGAATTCCGGGTTGTTCATCCATGTCTAGACTTTGGTCTTGTTCCAGAACCACATCAGTTTTACACTGGTAGCTGACTTGTATGCAGACTTGGTTTTCCTCACTTCTCAGGCAGGGGCATTCCGACTTTGAGGGAAACACGCCTAACTAGTTAACTTTTATGACATGCTTGTTGATGTCCTCCCAAAACTGAGCCCTGGAACCCACATGGGGAGACAAATACCAAACACACCATCATCATCAGGTGCCTTGCTGACTGGCGTGGGCGATCATGCCTCTCTATAATCTGCGATCTCCTGCAGCATGTATTAATTCATGTGCTGACACACGTCCATGCCATGCAACAAGACTGGCAAGCATCTTCTCTCATTGTCTTCCTCTATCCCTCCTTCCATAGATCTTTCCAGTGGTCACAACATGTTCTAATTTCCCTCTTCTCATAACATGGCCGAAAAATGATGACTGTCTCCTTCTGATGTCTGTGATAAGTTGTCTTCGGGCTCCCGCCTCTTTCAAAACCTCTTGGTTGCTCTTTTTGGCTGTCCAAGGTATTCTAAGCATTCTTCTGCAAAACCACAGCTCTGAGGCCTCAAGAAATTGTTTGGCATGCCTTCCGATTGTGCAGGATTCACAGCCATATGTTAAAACTGGATGTATGTAGCAAGCAAGAATTTTTTTTCTAACTCTCAATGACATGGATATATTGCACAAGATGTTCTTCATTTTATAAAATGCAGTTTTTGCCTGTCCTATTCTTGAACACATTGCTTATCATAGATATTTATAAATTAAACTTTCATCATTTAAACAGTACAGACAGAGATCAATTAATATCTGCCATTATATTTCAGATAAAACCCGGATAGATACAAAACCGATTGATTCAAAGGTCGACTATACAAATCCTGTGATCTTTACTTGTGGAGCCAGTACAGATACAATGGAATCCAAGAATCTCAGGTAGACAATATTTAAATAACCTAAAAGATATCACTTTTTTAGGCTATTGGACATGCATAATGTGGAACAATCTTTTGTAACAATAATGTTTGATATTGTTGACCTGTTCATTTTGGATTCTTCCCTGATTCTGAAAAGTCATATTTGTTTGCTTTGATTTATTTCTCTGGTGTTGTATTTACTGATACTCCTCACTATCTTTGTTTTATCATGTGTTGGAATTTACTTCTTGATTAAAAAGACCTGGGTTATCTGGCAAACCCAGTTTGATTTCTTCTTTCTTATATCCATATTCTGCATTATACCGCTAGTCATCGCAGGTTCACAGATGATAGGTATCCGAGCTAGGGCATGCTCAAATGCTTGATATGCTGTGATGTTGTGGAGTCTCAAGTTATCAGTGACTCTTTCAATATGTCTTCTTCTTAGCATCCCCTATCTCTTGGTGTTTCTACTTTCCTGCTATACACTCTTGTTGCTGGCATCATTAGATTCATTCTCATTAAATGGCCAATCTATTTCAGTCTTTGTAAATGAATTTAATTAGAGGCTTTGTTATGGCTATATTTTAATACCTAACAAATGTTCTGGTAAGTAAAGGTGGCATCTCTGATGTTAACCATAGTATCCACTGAGTTCCAGCTTGTCTATAAAGATGTGGTGCTAGCACATTATATTCGATATGCCTTAAAGTGTGAAAAAGACCTTTATTTTACTTTTCCCCATGTGGATTCTGGGGTTCCATTTTGGACGGGGGGAAATACACCGCCCCCACACCCAAACAAACATGTCATGAAAGTTGATTAATTAGGGGTGTTTCCTTTGAATTTGAACTACATCTGCCTGTAAGGTTAGGAAACAGCAGTCTGCACATTCAAAAGCTAGATCTGAAAAAAAAAGGATGTGTATGTAAAATGCAAGTTTAGGAACAAGCCAAAATATAGAAATAGATGCAGAACCAGAACTATCCGTCAGAATTTACAGCTGATGGATGCAATGAAGAAGAAGATTTTACTTTACTTAACATTGTGAACACAATTTGATAGCATCAACTAATACGATAATAAGATAACAGATTTTTCTGATTTCAAAGAAGCAATTCTACAGCTGTTAATACTGAAAAAAAAAAAATAAAGTCAGGAAATGTGAACCAGCATCATTGCACACGGTTATAAACCATAAGTGGTCTGCCACCAGTATGGACAGCTGATAAGAAACCTGTGTTGCAGTCCACACGCAACTCCGTAGCTACAGCGACGCTCCTTCATTTACCCCTGAGTGTTAACTATGGTACCCATTTCCTAGAGGCTGGAAAAACCCCGTGAACCGCCCGGTTTTGAACACCGGATGTGGGCTGCAGTGAGTCGCAGCTAGATTTGAAAGCAAGTCCCCTATCAACTGTGCTAATGTGGCCCCTGTTAATATTGAGATTTGTGGAATTACGAGTGGTCAGTATTTGATAGTTTTGATGGAAAACTGTGTTTGGGGCTAATAGTGTTAACAGTGCCAGAAGGCATAAATATGCCAGAAGGCATAAATAAACATGCATGGGTAAATGAGGATTGTTCAATAATATTTTGATACAGATGTGAGACCTGGACAATGGCAGTGAAAGATCTTTTTCCTCCTCCTCCTCTTCTTCTTCCTCCTCTTCTCCCTTTTCTCCTCCTCCTGCACTTGCCTCAGCAAAAATGTTTTGGAGAAGATGTAAGGATCACCTGTTTGATCTTTCTAATGCATCATTTAGGCTGGAATTCATTGCTTTAAGGTTCCCTCTTTTTCACAGTTTTTCTCTTGCTCGCATTTCACCACACTTCTTCATCTTGGCTCTCTATGAAAATTGAAACCAGAAAATTCTCATACAAGATGAAAGCAGAATTACAGACACTAAACTAGGAATGCATTTACAGAATACTGAATATGACAAAATGAAGCAAAAGCAGAAATGACGACATCAGAAATTAATCATCAACTCTTGTTTTTTGGGGGGTTTTTTTTTTTCAAGAGATGAGAAACAGACTGAGTGGGAGACACCACAAGCAAGGAATTAGTGAAACAGCACAATGAACACCAATTTATACACAGCCAGACATGGTCCTTGAATAGAAATCCCTTCTCAGCCTGATGCTGAAAGGTAGAACAGGGACAGTGGAATGGAGGAGCTAATCTAATAAAATCCCATCCCCACTGCAGGCTTCTTTGTAACTGTAAGGGTACCCTAAGTTGTAAGGGTACCCTAAGTTGTAAGGGTACCCTAAGTTGTAAGGGTACCCTAAGTTGTAAGGGTACCCTAAGTTGTAAGGGTACCCTAAGTTTTAAGGCTACCCTAAGTTGTAAGGGTACCCTAAGTTGTAACGGTACCCTAAGTTGTAAAGGTACCCTAAGTTGTAAGAGTACCCTAAGTTGTAAGGGTACCCTAAGTTGTAAGGGTACCCTAAGTTGTAAGGGTACCCTAAGTTTTAAGGCTACCCTAAGTTGTAAGGGTACCCTAAGTTGTAACGGTACCCTAAGTTGTAACGGTACCCTAAGTTGTAAGAGTACCCTAAGTTGTAAGGGTACCCTAAGTTGTAAGGGTACCCTAAGTTGTAAGGGTACCCTAAGTTGTAAGGGTACCCTAAGTTGTAAGGGTACCCTAAGTTGTAAGGGTACCCTAAGTTGTAAGGGTACCCTAAGTTGTAAGGGTACCCTAAGTTTTAAGGGTACCCTAAGTTGTAAGGGCCTAAGTTAACTGTGTACAATTGGACAGAGTTTCTAGGATTTGCTGCTGTGTGATTATCATTGATGAACAGCAATCCTGAAGAAGAACAATGACCGGCAAATAAATTGATAGTAATAATAATAAAAATGGCAATATGCTACCACGAACATTCCCATAAAGGGAAAGAAGAAGATTACATTGAGTGCAGCTGTATTAAAAAGTCAGTAGTCAGGGTGTGTATCAACTGTTTTAAACCATGTCATAGCATCTTTTATCGAATGTGTGTGTTTTATTTGTTCAGAATTCGCTGGTTGAAAGATGGAGTAGAAGTTAAGCCTAGTAACAGAATTTTCATAAATGGAGGTGTTCTGACCATCAATGAAACAAACAGTAAAGACACAGGAAATTATACATGTCTTGCAGAAAATGGGTTAGATAATGCCACGGCTACAGCATCCCTGGAGGTCAAAGGTCAGTTTACTTTTGAAATGTTTTATGTATAGTTTTTCTCTTACATTTTGGCATTTTTTAAACAAATGAATTGATACAACTGTCTAGGAAAAGTCATAACATCTCACAAGCATGTTGTGCAGAGATTAGAACCAGAATCTCTATTGCAAAAATAGCCTTTAGCAAGATGCAAAAAATATTCACTAACAAAACAAAATGTCAATTGCATAAGATAAAAAGTGTTAAGGTACTGTAAAGAACCTGTGTTGATATATGCATATGAGACACATAAAATAAGATAAGCTGAAGACTTACTCACAGCTGTGATGTGGTTTTTGAGAAGAATGCAGTGAATATCATGGAATAATAGATTAAAAAATAAAAAAAGTTTTTTTCTGAGTCAGTTAAAAACTGTAAACTGATTAAGGAAATTAGGGATAGACAGTCCAGGTTTTTCAGGCAGACAATGAGATGGAATAGGCTCAAGAACTATGTGAAAACTGGCAAAAAATGTCAAGGTGAGAGGATCAACTTCATTACACTGGGTTTTATATACCATATGGCTCAGTCTCTCTACACAAAACATCTGGCTGCCTGCAGAGAATGCCGTACAGAGCACAGACTCTGTAGCTCTGATGACAATCCTCAGGGATCTCCATAAAAACTGCACTCATGAACTGAACAGCGCTGCCGTGAAATGAACCTATGACTTTCAGAGTGTGAGGCAAATGCCACTTTGCCACAGAGACCCCGTACCTGGCAACATTGATGGAAAAAAGTGCAAGGGGCAGACAAAGAGAAAAATACCTGGCTGACTGAGCCATATGGATGGGGTGAGACAAGTTAAAAACATGACTGCCTACCCTGATTAGTAAGGCTCATGAGGCTGCTGATGATGAAGATGATTATTGTCTATGTAGACATTTCAGGAAAATGAATGGCAGAACCTAGTCATGTTAAATGTGTTCGAAAAGTTACTGTAAAGGAGCCTTTTTCCTGGCCATTTTTAGCACATTTTTCTTTCCTTTATCACCCAGTGGAGCATCAACTCACATCAGGTTACCTTGTCCTTTCCTGTTGCATGCAACTCACCACAAGGCCTTCCTGTCTTTTCAGCTTCATTCTCTAGCTCCCTCCTCCATGTGTTTTTAGGTCTGCCTTTATGTCTATGCCAGTGTAGGTTCTAGTGCAAAGACTTTCTAGTTATATTATTTTCAGGTTTTTTCAGTCTCTCCATCCAATGCCAGTGTCTCTTCTTCACCTGTTGATTTACCAGAACTTGTGTAGTTATCTACCAATACTCAGCTTTAGTGATTCTATCATACCATATAATTCCCTCTGTTCTGTGCAGGTACCAGTTAATGAATGTTTGTAGTTTATTAGTAACTGTTTTAGTTGTTACCCATATTTTTGCTTTTTACAGCAGTACCTCATCTTCTTCTTCTTCTTTCGTTCACTTAAAATAAATTATCTATATCTGCAATGTTTTTGTTTTTGTTGTTGTTCAAAGTTTACTTTTTTTCTCCAATATTTCTGGTGTTACTTCAAGGGTTGACTTTTTCAATCCCAGGGGCTTAGCATCAGAGGCTTTAGGGGTGATAAAGAGAGATGTATAATCGGCGCAGCTTGTGTTCACTTGGCTTCTAGGTAGGGACCAATGAATGTATGATGCGTCCCTTGGGACTAAAAGATTTAACATAATTAAAAAATCTGAAAGTAAACACAAACACAGAACACACACAAACACAGAACACACACAAACACAGAACACACACAAACACAGAACACACCCAAACACAGAACACACCCAAACGCAGAACACACACAAACACATACAACCAGCTGATTGTGATCAACAGCTTCAATCAATCCCAACTTGCCATTTTGGTGGCGGCTGTTGGTGTTGGCACCTGTAGTGACTGCCTTATGAATTGCCTGTGTTTCTGAATTTTTCCAGGATGAATTGTTTGTTCAATATCTTTAAAACTTGGATAGACAAATGTAAAGACAATAATTTCCTCATTGTTCACAGCCATTCCTGACCCACCCTACAATGTATCAGTCAAGGAATGCTTGTCCACCAAGGCCACCATTGAGTGGAAGTTTGATGACAAAATGAGCAACTTTGATGTTATGATTAAGTTCATTGTGGAGTACAGCACAGAGTTCAAACCTGGCGTGTGGATGGAGATGGTCTCAGTGGACTACAATACAAAAAGAGTCACTGTGGACCTGTCCCCGTATGCCAAGTATTCCTTCCGGGTCAGAGCCATCAACATGATGGGCACTAGTGAACCGAGTGAGCCCACCAGTGGCTGGTGTGAGACACCCATGTCTGTGCCAGACAAGAACCCAGAAAATGTGCACACTGATGAGAGTTACACAGGCTTCTTGGTTGTGAAGTGGAATGTAAGTTTTTTTTTTTAATTTGTAAATATCATCTTCAATGTTTTTCCTGTTTCCATTGGTACTGTAATAGTTTTCTCTCTCTCTCTCTCTCTCTCTCTCTCTCTCTCTCTCTCTCTCTCTCTCTCTCTCTCTCTCTCTCTCTCTCTCTCTCTCTCTCTCTCTCTCTCTCTGTTCCTCTCTATCACCTTCCACCTACCTGTGCAAAAAAAAAAAGTATAATTATATGTATTGTGTGGGCGCATATGTGTATGTATGCACATGCTTGTGTATAAATGTGTTCAGATACACCATATGTGTGTGTGTATGCGTTTGCATGCATACTCAAATGTGTACATGCTCGCTCACATGGATACATGCATAACGCACACCTGCATGCACATATACACATGCTCACACACAGTACATTTCTGGTAAAGTATGGCAGAGGCAGGAATTCCTGTAAAGTTTGTTGTTGTTATTGGCTACTGAGTCTAAGCTACTAAACTAAGTGATTAGTGCAACAATGTGAGCTGTGTATTTCATGTAGAATGTAATTTCTCTGTGCCTACAGATGTTTTGTGTTATGATATTTTGAAAAAAGCTGGTGGCCGGATTACATTCAAACTGGCCAAGTGTTAAAAGGAAATGACCTTTTTGCAAGCCTTTAGGCGTATAGGACATATAGGGCTAGACCTACATTATATAGACCAACAGCACAAGATGGGTGATGTGGTCAGCATCACGTCGGCCGCCTCTACTTCCCGGCAGTAACACATTTCCAGTAAAGCTGGAACCTCAGCTACAACTACTGTACACAATAAAGATACTTTTATCAAATCATCAAATAGCTTGCCCTGCAGAGAACTTTATCTCAATAAGTCTTTCAAAATTTGCATCTATCATAAACCACACATATCCCTTATTCTGGAAAACTTGAATCTATCTCCATTTTGGTCTTTCTTTTCTCTGCTTCAATAAAAACCTCCCTATATGATTATCTTCTGCAAACTTTGAAGTCCTTTTTTACTTGTCGAAAACACTTTATAATTCTCAATTTAATTGTTATTAATAGCCAACATTCTTACATTTTTGTTTAAATTTTGTTTTATCAATAGACGTATTTATTGTCTTTTCCATCTATTAATTAGGACTGTACTGTATCTAATACATTCAAAGATATTTATGTGTATTTCGGCTGCTGTGTTAAATGAACACATTTCACAACTGCACTATGTAGCCACAACAAATATGCTCAATCTAAATACTCTATTCTTTTTTGGGGGGGATATTATTTGCACAACAAAGAGGGTAATTTGTCATTGCTTTCCTTCTTGGTAGAGATCATACTGGTCGGTAACCAAAGATACTGCCTCATACACTGCACTCAAATGATTCAGTTACAAACATATCCTTTTGAGAATGAGGTGAAGAGTTGGAATTTACCACAGATTGCTGTGATTTTCTAAACATTGTATGCTATATTGTAGAAAATGGTGGGGGGGGGGGGGGGGGGGTCTTACTTATCTTTTACACTGAAGAATGTGTTTTATAGTATACATTTGCATGAAACATGATTGTTAGATTACATTGATTGTATGCTGTATTTTTCTTTTCAGCGTGTAGAACAGATAGATCATAATGGTCCTAATTTCCGCTATGTGGTGGAAGTTCAAGAGCAAGGTACACAGGAGTTGCAGATTTTTGAAGTGAATGATTACAGAATTACTGAGAAACACATACCAGTGGAAAATATCTTTAGGTTAGTAATGGTATGCTATGGTGTTAGGAAATGGTGTGAATGTTAAGTAAAAGAAGGGAAACACAATGGAAGAGTCATTTGTGACCCAAAAAAAATGATAAAACAAGATGATGATGATGAAGTAAAGAATTCTTTTCACTCTTCATGTCTCAAGTGTACAGTGTAAGACTAATATTTGTATAGACCAGATAGTGCTCCGTAAGTGATGTCATCAGTATTGTGCTAGCTGCCTTTACATCCCAGGATATTTTCTGGCACCAATTTTGCAGAATTTCTTCTCTTTGGTGTTCACTAGCTGTAAACTCTGGCAGAAATTTCTAGTTGTTCATCCACTTCTTAACTGTAAACTGGTACCGGACCTTTTGAGTTCCTTATGCACATATCCATTTTACATAACTTCCCTATCTGTATGCAGACTGTTGGTTCCTCACCTCTCAGGCAGATGCACTCTGACTTTGAAGGAAACACCTAGCTCGTCAACTTTTATGGCTTGCTTTTTAAAAGGGTGGAGGAGTGGGTCTGTTCTTTTCTCTTTTATTTTTTCCCCCTAAAATAGTGTCCTGAACCCATACAGGGTTTGTAACCGTTAGCTAGTCAACAAATTGCCCAAAGTCTTCAAGGCTGTGTTGTTTGATAAAGAATGTCTGCAGAGTTGGTCCCCAACATACAAAGAATGCTTTACTGTGAGGAAAAGGGTAAGTTAAGAAAGTAGGTAAGTAAGAACATATGAGTCTTTGTTGATACATAATACACTCAACAAAGGCATTTTCAGCTTTGCGTGAAACTTTCATTATCGAAAATAACTTTCTATGCTGTATTTTGTTTATACAAAAGCCAGAATATGCTTTTTATCTGAGTTTCATAGCTTGAGAACACTCAGAGAAGAAGCATATCCTTTTTTTTTTCAAGGACATTTGAGTGTGGGTGTTAATGAGTAGGCTGAGAGGTTAGCTGCTGCTGCCCTTCTGGGAGATCAGCCACTTAATGACAAAGGGGATATTGTGAAGGATCAAGTACAGGATCTAGCTCTACAGGATCAAGTACAGTGCAAAATGAACAGACAGACCATCCATGTCTGGAGAGAACGATTCAGCTGGAAGTCTGGACAATTTTTTACCCAAAAGGAAAAAATAGGCAAACTTTTAATCAGGCTGTTCATGGCACCGTCTGTACGTGAAGTCTGTTGGTTACTGAGGAAGGGGATGAAGCACATGTGGGAATGTCCTGAGTTAAGGGATGTCAGCTGGGGACTGAGCCTCGAGAGGTAGGGGGTATGAAGTGTTGGTGTTGTGGGTAGTGGTTGTTTTTCTCCCCTTACTTTACCCTAGGTCTAGTGAATATCTGTTCATGAAAGAAGTGCCCATTGAGGTGTCAGGCTCTTGAACTAGCATAACCTCTCTTACCCCAAGACCATTGTGCGTGGTGAAGAGCCACGCCCTCCCCGAGGTAGTCCTGGTAACTGGGGGTGCAAATCCCCAGGCAAAACACCCATGGATCTAGATGAGCAAACCTCGATAATAAACCTGGTGCACCACACTGTACTGCCCCCTGTTTGAGGAAAGGAGCCGGAGGTGTGCTGAACAGTCTTAGGAGTGGAAACAACTAAGGCACAGGGACTCAGGATGTGCCAATCCAGCTGCCCCAACTACTCATGCTTAGGCCATGCTTAGAGCCACTAAGAGCTCAGCAAAACCAACAGGCAATCTGGTGGCGGGGAATGAGCACACTGTGAGTCCCATCTTAGCTACATGTCAAAGGGGAAGGCAGAAACACAGCCCATATTTCCTCTAGAACTGGTACAGGGCATTTTCTGGCTGCTGCCTGGGAAGGTAGGTAATCCACAGACACCCCAGCACCACAATGCCATAAATATAAAAGAGTCAACAGCAAGGGATGTCAGTTCTTTATTCATTTATTCATTTGCTGATAAATTTATTTGGTATACAATGAGTAAATTTTCAGAGTATATTTATTGTCTAATGCATAAGTTAGTATTATACAGCACTTACTGTGTTTTTCAGACCATACCTTATAAAAGTGAGGTCTGAGAACCAAGTTGGCAAGGCAACAAATGATCCAGTAACCTACATTGGTTATTCTGGGGAAGCCCGTAAGTTTTCTGAAATGATTAATTATATACATACTAAGTAAAGTGAAGGACCCTTTTCCACGCATTCAGGTGTATTGGGCATGTAGGGTGTCAGAAACCTAACTGTCTAGGGCTCGATTCCATTGGCTCTGCTATAGGCCAATGACAGGAAAACACCGTACAAACACACTCAAGCCAAACACTTGTTGCAACACACACACAATCTTTATTACCAAAGATGCAAACGAAGTGGTGGTACACCTCAGGAGGAGTAGCGCTCCTTATTCAAAACCCAGGCCGCGTCTAACTTTAAAATCGCTTAGAGGCGCCTTTACACGTTTATGAACTAAGCTCTGAGCCGCTACCACTCTCCCGTACAGTGCCAGCTCAACCCGCTATATCTCGATGCCAAAGACGTTATGGCATGCGCCAATGTGTAGGCCTAAGTGCGTCGACAGTGTTAACGCCACCAGCAAAGCATGGTCTGGCTTCTAGTTACAACTATTACTTTACATGAAACTATGAACAGAACACGTTACATCTAATCACTACGCTGGTACCTATCTTCATGTCCAAAAACAAACGGTCAGTCAAAAATCCACTCTCGTCCCACGTCCAGTTTCCTAGCAGTCTCCCAAGCAAGCGTTCAGCGTCCGGTCCAAAATGTGCACACCCGTGCGAAGTCCGCTCATGCTCGTTTCTACGTGTGTATGCACGTATTGAGTGTCACTAAGGGTCGCAGGGTACGATGACGAGATTCATCATCATCATCCTGAACTGTCCCATAGCAGGGCGAACCCTGACATCCACCCCTCCTTTTGGACAGATACTTCCTGATGACAGACGTCTACCTTACATATCTACGTCTGGAGTCAAGTATCTCTACCTGGGTATGGGATGTCGACAGAATTGTGTCTACATTCAGTTCAGTGCATCTCCGGATATCCTGCTTTCTTCCCCCAATTATTGTCACAAACAGTCATGAAAGTTCCTATCAACATAGATTTGAGATGTTTCCTAATGAGAGTCAGTCACCTGAGAACAACGTATCTTTACATCCTTATGGGACATGTACATATACAAGGACAACACTAAACCATGAAGTTACCAATAGTATCACAACATGTCACAAGTACGCCACTACTAACCAACACTTTGTAGTCATAGAGGTTAAGACTGATTATATAATATTGTGGGTGGACTATTAACCGTCCGGGACCCACATGAACCCAACCCCACTCTTGTGCGAGTTGTACGCCATTGAGAACATAACAATGGTCGTCATAGACATGACCCTTCTATGGTTCTAACTAAGTCATCCCGACTCCTTGACATCCCGTCAAAAAATGTGTCTAAAATTAACTAGCAATACCTGCCACTGACACATGTCATACCTCTAGACATATAGTGTAGTATATAGAAACACAAGTGTGGCCTGTACGACACATTTGCAACAATCATGGACAATGTCACCTGTAACATGAAACTTCCCTTAATGTACAAGGTTTCTATCACCTTCATATATACTCAGTGATCTCTCCTCTGGAGCGACAATCTCTTCTAACAATATTTAAGTTTCAAATATGGTTTATAAGTTTCTTATTTAAAAACAAAAATAAAATAAATAACCAAATTATTGTCAAACAAAATCTACTACAAATTTACATAATTACCAAAACCAACGAAAAAAAAAAAAAATACAAATTATTTCAAATAATATGTTACCACGTCGTGTCCTATTGTCAAAAATATTATTTAGCTACCTAGTCTCGACCTTATATAATAATTTCCTATTACATAAAAAATACTATGTGTAACTAGTTGACTATTGCGGTGCCATCCACAGAACCCAAATGTGTGGTTGACCTCTCAACAACCAACATGTCACATTTAACTTACAATTACTCCCGGAGAAATGTTAGAAATGCAAACCTGCAAAATTTTATACGTTATAGTTTAACTTTAACGATTAGGAGAAAATGGAAAAATTACGTATTGAAAACCAAAAAAGAAAATCACCAGAGAAAAATTACATTTCCAAGCTGAAAAATCAACCCAAAAATTACATTTTAGAAATAAATAATGTGTACATCCAATTTGCAATATGAATACAAAATATTTCACAACAAGACATAGATATCAAAGATGAATCTGATGAATCAGATGTATAACCTTCAATATGTAACAAACCAAACATATTACACTATCACAATTAACACATAACATATAGAACATGTAATGGCTTAAACATAATATGTTAATTCACGATCACATAACATTGATAACATTTAACGAATAGAATATAACGTATGTAATCAACTGAATTTATCAGAATATGATCACATTTAACATAAATTTATCGTAGTGACGTGAATATTTCTATAGTCCCCACGTGTCATTTGTCCTTTCATTCACTTTTAATGTACATTCACTCATCAGTCATACTCTAAGTTGACGATGATCCAGTCGCTGATGTCCAGATCCACTGTCATTGACGATTCCACTTTTGTTGCCATAATAATTTGAATTCCAGTGTGTTTAAACGATTAAGTTGAATGCTTTCAGTGTTCAATGAGTTCAGTTTCCTTGAATTGAAATCTTCTGCTGTATATTGTTCTAACGAATATTCACTTCGCCTTGAATTCTAGAATGATGCCTTTGAAATTTAGAATGTCATATCAGATAAGATCTTGCAACTGTAAGAGTTCACATTATTGCTTGAAGGAGATCCATCTAGTTTTGCCACATTTTTGGTATTTCTGCAATATGAACAGTTCTTTCCTGAAACGTCTAGCACAAAGTCGATAAGTAAATATGTTACTGAAATGTTCTTGCTGTAGGTAAGCTCGGTTTAATGAGTCTTTCACAATGCTGGTTTTTGGATGCAGTACCTAATCATCTGGCTGTTTGTGTATTTGTATATTATATCAGATGAAGCATTGATGTGGAAAATGATGAACATAATATTGAAGTGTCTGTTGGTGTCATCGTTGACTATTTTCAAAAGGATAAATTATTTTCCCATTTCTGAATAGGATATTGATATGTCTGTACTAGTTGAACATTTAGTATTCAACTTTCGAATGCAATCTTGTTAATCTGCAACTGATGAAAATTTTGTATCAGCAGTAGGTTTACTGCATCATTGACTTCAGACATGGAGACAATATATCTTTTCGATCTGCAATAAAAGTTGTTGAATACTGTATAATCATCATAGATCGAAGATGTTTCTGTCTTGTACAGTAGAGTTGTGGATATTGACGTCATAGTCATCATAGACGACTCAACAGATCAGCCGAATTGTAGATAATATTGATGTGGGTTATTTCAAACTTGTTCTTTAAAAGTAGTGCCCACTTGGCAATCAAGTTGTTTTTAGGTACTGGTTCACACGGTCTGCAACAATATCTGTGCTGAATAAAGGCAACAGTTTCTTGTAAGATTGCAACAGCAAGGTACATACTATTGGGTGCTGTTTTGGCTTCGCCATGACATAGGCATCTGCTAAACTGTAATACATCGACGAAGGGTAACTCTCCTTTAAATGGGTACGCTTCTGGTTGCTTCAAACAGACCGCACTTCTTATACTGTTCACGCTGGATCTGGGGATGGAAGTCAATTTAAATTGAGACAATTTTAAAATTGGGGAACTGGAGAGCAGTGTCTTGATCCTGGCGAAGGCCTGGTCAAGTTCAGTATTCCATTCAATCAGGTTGGAGGATCCCTTTTTCAAATGTTTCGTATAGGCAACCGTTTTATGACTAACATTTGGGATGAATTGACTGCACTTAATGAGCCCAAGTAAGCTTCGGATTTCCTTTTTCTGTGTTGTGGGATTTGTCAGGTTCCAAATATTTGGAATAATTTTCTCATCCCTCTGCAGTATTCCCTTAAAAGTGTTATGCCCCAAAAATTTAAATTCATGAAAATCAATTTTGATCTTGGAAGGTTTAACTGTCAAACCAGATTGTTTACCACGCTCAAAAGCAGTTCTGAGCGTCTTTACATAACTAACAACATTTTGAGAAAAAACATTTACTAACTTTTTCATTTGATAATAATATGCAAATGTCTTTGTAGGTAAGACATTATCAGACACTTTTAATAGCTTCCAAGACGTTTCGGAAACACTACTGGGTTTTACTGTTTGTTTGTCTGTGGGACCTTCTTCAGGTTCATCAATTAAACTGCATGCAATTTGCTCTTCACGCTGCTTATATAGTTTTAACATGTTGATGTGATATATCTTTAATTTTCCTTTATATAATATTTGATAATCGACGTCTGAAATGCGTCTTGTAACTTTAAATGGACCTTGCCACACTACCGATAGTCTGTCAGTAGGACTGGGGAGAAGTAGTAATACGTCGTCGTTTTCTGCAAGAGTAATTGTTTTGGCATTTTGATTTGCATACTTGCGATAGATTATTCCTGCTTGGTCTAAAGACTGCCTTGCGATAACACATGCATTCATGATCTTATCCCTTAAGTTAGTCACCATATCATACTCACTAACAGTTGTGGTGTCTGTGACCCTTCCCACTAATGACTCATTGTAGATGGATAAGGGTCCCCTTGGGTTTGCACCATAAACAAGTTCGAACGGGGAAAATCCAGTACTACTTTGTGGAACCTCTCGGTAGGCAAATAGAATGGCTGGCAACATTATGTCCCAGTCTGTTGGTTTTTCTGCTGTTACTTTTGCCAGCATTCTTTTTAGATTTCCGTTTAGATTCTCACATATCCCATTTGCTGCTGGGTTATATGGACTTGTGAAAACTTGGTCAATGCCCATCAATTTATTACAGTGTTGCATTGCAGAGGATATAAACTGGTGCCCCTGTCTGAAAGAATCTCGTTGGGAAAACCAAACCTAGCAAACCATTGAAACAAGACTTCTCCTACATCTTGAGAAGTGATGTTCTTAAGTGGTGCAGCTTCTGGCCATCTACTACAAAAGTCGACCATTGTTAGGATGTATCTATTTCCTTTATGGGAGACTGTATTTAATGGGCCTACGAGATCTATTGCCACTTTCTGAAATGGTCTTTCGGCCAGGTCAGTTGGTTGAACCAAGGCTTTCCTCTGTTTACCCTTTTGTATCATGGTCTGACACAAGTGGCATGATTTGCAATAGTTTTTTACGCTTTTGCAAAAGCCTGGCCAGTAGAACTCGTTGAGAAGTCGGCACTTAGTCTTCTCAGTTCCCATATGTCCTGCTAATGGCGAGTCGTGAGCCAGTTCTAGCGCTTTCTGTCTGTAAGCAACGGGTAGTACCGTCTGGTTAAGTGTATGTACCCCTTTATTGTAGAATCGGGTGAGGATACCATTTTTAAACCCAAAAGACCACTGTCCCTTTTTTGAAATATTTTTAGACCCGTCTGCAACTTGTAAACATTTTTTTAATGTTACATCATCTCTTTGCTTTGAGATGAACTCATCTGTTACATTTGGTTGATCAGAATGAGCAAGGTTTAAAATATTATCCATTCTCTCACGCTTTCTAGCATCATTCTCTCGAATTGTTTTGCTGCCCTGCAACAACATCACACTGTTTTCAACTTTTTTTCTTCACTTTGGGTTGGGTCTGTGCTAGCACTGCTGGTACATAATGAGTCCTTTCCCACTCCTTTCTTTATTTCTTTCACGGTACAGCTTTTGGGGTTTTCTTTCCCTGCAATGATCACGTCTGCGGGTGGTTTTCTACATGCAAGTACTTCTATTCTCCCACAAAGAAATGGGGATTCAACCTTCACCCTAGCTATTCTCAACTCACATTTCTTGTTTCCTAATTTGTATGCTATTGTTTCCCCTGTGTAATCTGGCTCCTCCAATAAGGACTTTCTAATAATTGAAAAAAAATGTGCAGATGTTCTTATCACTGTACCTGGTTTGCCGTTTATGATACCTTTACTGCTTTCCCTGTGGGTTTCAGTGTTGTATGCTGCCATTAATCTTTCGTGTGGTATTGTCTCGTCATCTGACAGCATTGTATCATTGCTAGGCCATGATGTCATCTCGAAAGATGCCTTTGGCAAACACTCTTTTACCTTACTGGAGACATCTGCTACGCCAGCTCCACCAGTTGGTTCATCATTGGGAACTTTTGTGTTTGATGGACCTATCTTTTCACAAGTCTCTTCTAATTGGCCCTCTTGTACTTTGCTGCATTCATTTGCCACACCATCTGTATTGACCACTTTCTGTTTGGGTGGTTTATCTACTCCAATTATCTTTGGTGGTTTATCTGCTTCTTCGTGATCAGAGGTGATTTCTGTCACCACATTACTTTGTTCTTGGGTTCTGTTTTCGGTACCCGGACAGATAATTTGGATGTTACCAATTTTAATTTTATGTGGTGTCATATGCTTACCCTGCTGTAGCATACGATCACACAGTGTGCAATCACTTTTAGGATGTTCAGTAAACTCTGATGCTGTCTTAACTGCAGTTACTGTTTCGTCACCATATCCTCTAAGGTATTTTAAACCTGGGCATTGTGCCCGGCAGTGCCCTTTAAATTGACACAAGAAACAGGTTTTCGCCCACTGTTTTGTCGATGCTTTTGTTAACAATAAGCCATTTATCTTGACTATCAATCTCTCAGGGTACATAGGGTGTTTATCACACATCTTGGTCTTACTGTGCAGTAAATCACAGTATACACAGACAGAATCATCAGTATTATTTTCAGGAATATTACTATTCTTATCGTTCTGCTTTCTGTTCCTATGTTCCTTTAAATAGGCCCCATATAATGGACTAGCATCACACATCTGAAAAGCTCCATGGTGTTTCTTGCAGTAGGGACAAATTATTATCTTTCCCTTGTCTATTTTATGTTCACACTTTCTACTCTTACATTGATCTTCTGGTTGGTCACATGGATGGGATGGTATATCTCTTTCAGATCTTCTCTTTTTCAAATTTTGAGTTTTTCTCTTTATTATCTTTTGAACATGTTGTGCAAATTCGGGATTTTCATCACACCATTGCCATCTACCATGTTCCCTTTTACAGTGGACACATGTCACTAGTGGACCCTTTTCTATATACCTTCTTGGCATATTGAACAATGAAACAGTTGCAAGTAAACAATCAAATCAATACAAGCAAACCAAAACAAAATAACGTATATAAATACGATCACGAAATACCCGCACTATATCTATTGGAAAGGGAGAAAATTATAATCGCGAATATCCGAACTAAAACCGGACCTATAAATGTAATCTCGAATTAATCCGAGAACTAAACACAAATTTACAGTGTAATATTCAATAAAGAATATCACAAATCACATCATCACAGTAATACGACAACAATTGTTAAACAATTTGGATGTACACAGTTCGAAAAATATTGGATCAGGAATCCGAAGAATACTTCTTACAATTGTAGATGATGGGTGATGACTGATGTGTGTGCGACAAAAAAATTTTTTTTTTTTTTTCCAAAACACAAAAACAACAATAGGACTGATGAGAAAGGATAGCCAAGAACGATAGATAATGAACGGCGCCGATCAACCAACTAGATCGAGAAGGAATCTCACGGACTGGAGAACTGACCAGGACACAAACACCAAA
Organism: Candidula unifasciata; assembly: GCA_905116865.2. Taxonomy (NCBI): domain Eukaryota; kingdom Metazoa; phylum Mollusca; class Gastropoda; order Stylommatophora; family Geomitridae; genus Candidula; species Candidula unifasciata. The sequence continues at coordinate 114,070 of CAJHNH020000676.1, forward strand.
ATCAAAACAACAAAAACTTATCTGCACTCCAGTCTGGGAGACATGGCCGCCAAAGAACACGTGGATGTTGATGACACACTTGATGATGACGAGGACGACAGGCCTCGATGACTTCTTGGACTTGCACACCGCAACTTGTAAAACAATCACACTATGTCTATCTGTCTATGTCGTCCTAAATCCCTATCCGTCGTCACGACACAATCCTAACACATACAGTTATTACCTCTAATCACATACAGTCATGTTAAACAACAAACATGTAGACGGACTAACAATAAATTCCCATTTCACCTATCAAAAATATTTACGGAAAAACAAATACCTAACCTTTCCTATCAGCTATTGACTAAGCACGTTGGGTTCCCACAAAATCCACGGTAAGAGCTCCCCACTTTCCTGTCAGAAACCTAACTGTCTAGGGCTCGATTCCATTGGCTCTGCTATAGGCCAATGACAGGAAAACACCGTACAAACACACTCAAGCCAAACACTTGTTGCAACACACACACAATCTTTATTACCAAAGATGCAAACGAAGTGGTGGTACACCTCAGGAGGAGTAGCGCTCCTTATTCAAAACCCAGGCCGCGTCTAACTTTAAAATCGCTTAGAGGCGCCTTTACACGTTTATGAACTAAGCTCTGAGCCGCTACCACTCTCCCGTACAGTGCCAGCTCAACCCGCTATATCTCGATGCCAAAGACGTTATGGCATGCGCCAATGTGTAGGCCTAAGTGCGTCGACAGTGTTAACGCCACCAGCAAAGCATGGTCTGGCTTCTAGTTACAACTATTACTTTACATGAAACTATGAACAGAACACGTTACATCTAATCACTACGCTGGTACCTATCTTCATGTCCAAAAACAAACGGTCAGTCAAAAATCCACTCTCGTCCCACGTCCAGTTTCCTAGCAGTCTCCCAAGCAAGCGTTCAGCGTCCGGTCCAAAATGTGCACACCCGTGCGAAGTCCGCTCATGCTCGTTTCTACGTGTGTATGCACGTATTGAGTGTCACTAAGGGTCGCAGGGTACGATGACGAGATTCATCATCATCATCCTGAACTGTCCCATAGCAGGGCGAACCCTGACATAGGGCTAGACCTATATTTTATAGACCAATCTGCACTAAGTGGGTGATGTGGTCAACATCATGTAGACTGCATTTGCTTCCCAGGATTTTATCTGAAACCCATTTAAGGCTTGGTTTACATTAGAACCTGAACCCACGACCTTGGGAATCACAGATTAGTGTCTAACTGCTACACCACAGCAGCTCAGATATACACACACACGTGCACACATGCATGAGCATGCACACATGTGCGTGTACACACACACACACACACACACACACATGTGCACACATATGCATGCACACACACACACACTCACATATACTCACACAAACTCACAAAGCGTGTGCGATTTTAGGTAAGGCTCAAGGTTTCAAATGACAACTACATGGCAACTGCTTGGGCAAACACCTTAATTTCTCAATTTAGGAAAAATATATCTTTTTAGATACACACTAGCAACAGTACTAATGCAAACTGAAAACATATATACAAAGTTGAAGAATGCTTTCATAACTTCTTCATTTCATAACTAAAGAATCCTACGACAGAAGTTACTGCATGCCACATGAGGTATGGTCATATAAAGAGAATAGAAGCAAGTATTGTATCCAGATTTTTTTATGTTGTTATTCACTGACCAAATATGGAAAGTAAAAGAACATTATGTCTGAGATACCAGCAACAGCCATGTGCACCCATTGCAAATTGCTTGGTATAGAAGAATTAGCATTTATTGCTGTTTATTTCTGAAATTAACCAAAAATAAATTACTTCAGGTGTATGATATGGGCAGCATCTACTTGAATGTTAAGAATGCTCAATCTGTTTGATTTGGAAGATCTGTGTTCAGTTTCTGAGGGAAGCTATGGGATTATTTTCTGTCAGGAGCAGAAATACATTTCTAACCTTCACAGATTGTGTCGACTACATCCATAACTCCTCAGGCTAAAAATTACTCATCTTACACCATCATAAAAAGAAAAAGAAAAGTTGAATGATAATGGAGGTAGATCACAGTATTTTCAGAAATAAATAATTATATAATTTCCAGCACCACTGGTGGTTCCTGAAAACTTTGAGCTGGACCCAGATGTGAATATCACAGCAATAAGTGCCAGCTTCAGGTGGGACCCTGTTGATACCAGTCCAGAGTTGATCAGAGGAGAGTTCTCAGGTTATAAGGTATGACCAGTTAACTTGTTTAGTGTCAGATGGATGCCTACTATTGTAGCCAACTGTGTATTATCCTATTACCTATCACTGCACGGGGTGATTCTTCAGAGGGCCCATATTTAGTATTATCTCCTTCAGAACAGGGGTTTAGTATCAGATAACCAAGAGATGATAATGGTATTTTATGAAATTTTACACATGTAATATGAGCTGACAGCAGTAATGGTGGATTTTAATGCAATGGAAGGAAGTGAGAAAGTGGGGTGTAAGAGAGCTGTTGGAATAGAAAAATAAAAAAAAATTACACATCTGAAGGAAAATAGAGAAAGACTAGCTGAATTCTGCATGCAGTCAGATCTAATAATTGGAGGCACTGTCTTCACTCATTAGAAGATTCATAAATTAATGTGTTAATAAAAGATATGAATGCTTTTTTGATAGACTAAGCATACAAAGGAACAAGTGTGTTCAGTTACAACACTCATTGTACAGGAAACCTGAAGCTAAATTTGAAAACAGCTACTAAAAACGTGTGGATAAAACAGAATATGTGTTTACAATCAAAGATTTGACAAATGAATAGAAAAGAAGAACTCTAGCCCCAAATGAAAAAAATGAAAAAAAACTTAAAGAGGATGCAGATTAGAGCATTGTGGACACCTTCAGTAACATAAAGACTAAAACCTGGAGACAACAATGAGTGCTGCAGGACTAAAGAAAAGTGATAGAATGATAGAATGTCAGAATGTCAGAAAACACGCCACAATGTGTTGAAAGAAATTATTCCCATTTCAGTTGGATTTATTCACTTTTATGTGATTCATTTTATGTTGATGTAACTCTGTAGTAGTGCCCCTGACAAGATACAGTAAAATATGCCTGGCAATAAATTGTGCAATGTATTGTTTGTGTCCCCATTATACAAAAGTAATAAAAAAACAATGGATAAGGAAAGACATATAGCAGTGTATTAAAGAGAAGGAAAAACACTTTAAACTCACAATGCAAGAAATTAAAGGCTTAAGAAGATTTCAGTGAGAAAAATGATTAAAAACAATTTTTTATATTACAGTAACACATGAGAATATATGTTGATAGATTAGTTAGAGAGAGAAAACAGGCAGCTAAGAATTGTAATAGCAAAATGCTTTATAAATAATAGAAAAACTAACTGGTACCTTAAACCTGCATGGCCGCTGTCATTACTGTCTATTTTGTCACTTTTGAGTGCAAGTGGGTAAGGGGGTTTGTGGAAAAGGGTGGGGGGAGGGGTCTTTGAGCATAAGGATTTAGGGCCACGTGTCAAGTGTGTTCACAGTGAACTCTGCAGGTTAGCATTGTATGTTGGCCCCAACTACTGAGTGGTTCCATTAAATATTAGCAGGGTGCAATGTTTACATCGGATGCTCAGCAGAATAAAAAACAGGCAGAACAATTCAAAGAGATTTAATGAATGAATGAATGAATGAATGAATCAAGAATTGACATCACTGCACTTGGGACATTCCCTCCACTCACCCTCTCCCCTTTCCCCACTCCCATCGAATTAGTCTCTCAGTGTATGAATTCCATATTTGTTTCTTTGCACTGTACATTTGATCTCATAGAGCCTTCACTAAATCCACTTCATCATGTAGTAGTTCACACCCAGGGGTGCGGCAACTAATCTATCAGCCTGCTATTTTATATAGTAATAGACCTCAAGAACCAATGACTGTTGATAAAGTGACAAGAATTACTACATTATCAATTAATAGGGACAGATAAATATCAGAGAAATGAAAGAGGCACATAATTCTTTTAGTGTATGTATATGTGTGTGTGTGCATATATATATATATATATATATATATATATATATATATATATATATATATATATATATATATATATATTCAAATTCATATTCAAATACAGTGGTACTGCAGTATACGTCCGCTTAGTATATGTCCAACTTGGTTTACATTCTGTTTAGATGTGACATTTTTTTTGGCTTGGTATGTGATTTTTGTTTGGAATATGACTCGCATGCTAGAACTTTTATGAGTCAAAATGAGACCTGACACTGTGCCAAATGAATGGATATCAAAAACTTTGCTGAAAAGTACCACCACAACAAAGCCCAAACAAGCTGTAGTAGCATTGTCTAGAATAGCGGTTCTCAATCTGTCGGTTGTGATCCCTTTTTCTGGGTCTAATGACCCTTTCACAGGGGTCAACTAAAACCATCAGAAAACACATATTCATTGAAGTTATCAAGGAAAATAATTGTTTGGGGGCACCACAACATGAGGGAACTGTATTAAAGAGGGCAATAGGAAGGTTGAGAGCCACTGGTCTAGAATGACCAGTCACATTTCTGAAACCTCCAGAGGAGAAGGCAGAAGGAAAGTTCTTTGGATATATTTTTTTGGTGTAAAAATTAAATATAGTGAGCCTCAACCAGGTCCAAGTGGGGAAAATAGGTTAGTTGCGTATCCTTTACAGGACATTGCAAAACCAACGCCAACAGCCCCTGGCTGTTGTGTGGTTTTTCTAGGCAAATTTACGTCCAGTAGTATGGCATTACTTTCTGGATGGTTGGCTTTTTTGATACCATTGTTGAAACCAACACAAGGCGCATGGCCCGCAGCTGGGAGCAAACCCGGCATTCCGGCATTACAAAGTGTTTGTATTGACTTAGCCACAGAGCCGACAGGGAAAATAGACAGAATGAAACAAGAAAGAGAAAGAGAAACAACACCAGAATATCTGATTCCTGAAGTTCTACTGCAGCGGCTCTCAACTTTTCTAATACGGTGACCTTTTTTAAACAGTTTCCCCCTAACAACACAGTTATTTTTGTTGCTACTTCATAACTTCAGTGAAAATGTGTTTTCCCATGGTCTTTGGCAATCCTGGTGAAAGAGTCATTCGACCCACAAAAGGGTCACAACCCACAGGTTGAGAACCACTGCTCTATTGGACGAGACTCTCTTTCCAAACAATAACATCTCCTCCTCCTCTCTTCTCAGTACCATCCTAGTAGGCACTCAACTCTTCTCAGTAAGGTAAATTCAGGTTACTTTTTCATCTGTTTCATCCAGTTGCTTTTGAATTTATGTGTTTTAGTGTTAGCAGTATTTAAATTATTTTATACAGCCTTATCAGTGTATAATATGTCTGTAACAATAAGATTTTTTGAAGGAATTAATCTTTCTCCCTTTATTTCTTATGGGAAAATTTGTTCAGTATATGTCATATTTTTTATACCTTCAAGGATCTGGAATGGATTAAGGACATAAACAGAGGTACGACGATCTATATATATATATATATATATAAACAATTTTAACTATTGAATCATCATCATGTGCCCTGCCTAGCAGCATAAGTGCTCAAACTCTTCACAGACCTGTTTCTGGTATTTGGAATCTATTCCACCAATGATATTCCACCATGCCATCACTAATGATTTAATAATGTATAAATTTATAGAAAACATGTCTTTTACTTTTACATTGTTTGTAAATCTTATGTGAAATAACACAAAAATCAATAACTTCTTTAGATTTTCAAATTTAAAAAATTTGCATCTTGCAGATTCGTTTTTGGAAGGCTGGTGAGAAGGAAACCACATTGCACGAGCACATCATTTCTCCAGAGTCCAGCAGCAAAAAGCGAAAACGTAGAAACAGTCCAGATAACAAAATTCGAGGAACGGTTGCTAACCTCCCTTCTTATGCTGACATTGAAGCAGATGTGGTTGTTATCAACAGAAAGTTTGAGTCTAATGGCAGCAACATTGTCAATTTTTCCACCCCAGAAGGAGGTAATTTTAAAATACTGCATCATTGCTTTTATTAGAAAGTAAAATACAGATTTCCACACTTTGATGTATATTGCAGGGGAACATGGGGGGGGGGGGGGGAGAAGGGGGCTCAGGCAGTTTGAGATCCCAACAATTTTTAGGAAAAAAAATTGGGGAGCAGGGAGGCACTTAGAAAACACCAAAACAATCTATGGTAGTTCTCTTTCTAAGTATCTGTTGCTACATTTCATATATTATTTCGGATTTATTATTATGATGGTTATTTGCCATTCAGCACATGATTATTATTATTAATGTTATTATTATTGTTATAATTACACACTTAAATAAGACTTAGGCACACAGAGCAATACACCCCTCCCAACTTGCAGCAGTAATTGTGTAGTTAAATCCATTTGTGAGGTAAGAAAACACTTGAAAGGTGATGAGACAAAAGATTTTGCCAATTTTCACAAGTTTGTTTGGAGTCAGTTAACTCTTTTCTAGCAGTCAGCTCACCATATTTCTTGATTATTCCTCATAGGCTTCACATTTATTGGCATCTGCAGCCTGATCCTTCTCTTGTTTTTAATTCACTATGCCCTTCCCGTGTGACTGCATGGCTCCTATTTTTTAAAAGGGATGAAGAAAGACCTACTGTTCCCCTAACAGGCAAAGACCTACTGCCCCCCCCCCCCCCAACAGGCATGTTGGAAAAGTGAAACAGTCCGGAGTGTTTACTTTTAAGGAAGGAGTGCATGTGCCTGAGAGGTGAGAAACCAACAGTCTGCATTACAGATGTGCAAGCAAAACTCAAGTTCTGGAAGAAAGCCAAAGTCCAGAAGTATAGAAATGGAACAATCAAAACTTTTGGCCAGAGTTTACCTCTGGTGAATGCTAAGAAGAACAAGAAGATTATGTCCCATTTCTCTCTGCTATTTTCTGAAGTCAAGTTATATTTTAATTTAGCTCATTTAGACTCAAAGATACCTGTCTAGAGGGCACATACTGTGGTATAGAAAGTGGCTGACGTAACAATTCTTTGGCACTGAAAGATTTAGTCACTTAAAATGACTGTTAATTTAATTGAACTTTAACATTTTAAGAAGTTAGAAAAGTAGAGTAAAGGACTCATTTCATGCCAGTGATATATCACGCATATGATGCTGGACTAATATTTTTATAGATCAAGTATCAATTTTTGGTTGATATGATCAATTTCAGACTGGCTGCCTTTACTTCCCAGGACTTTACCTGGTACCTATTTTAGGCTTGGTCAATATGGAAGCTCAGGTTATTTTTTAGGAAAAAATCTAAGTGCAGATTTGAACCTATAACCTAAGGTTCGGCAGGTGAGCATCCAGCTGATAAACCACCACAACTCATTTCTGCTAAGCAGCATGATTGATTTGTTTCTTTTGACACAATGAATGATTACATTTTCCTCAGTTCCTGGAATAGTGGGGTTTTTCAAAGCAGCACACAGAGGCTCACATCATTTCTCATTGAAGTGGGGAAAACCTGCAAAGCCAAATGGAATCATTACTGGCTATCAGATGGCCTACCAAAAAAGTAAGACTCAAAATTTAGTTTGTATTATTATACTTAGGCCTCCCCCCCCCCCCCGGATCCATATACTTCCTCCAAATGGCTGCAGCAATTGTGTAGTGATAGGATGAAAGGTTTTGCCAATTTTCACAAGTTTGTTTTGAGTCAGTTAACTCTTTTACTAGCAGTCAACTCACCATGTTCTATACCACAACTTTGCCTGTAAATCAAAACAGTGTTTCCCCTTGGTAAATTTTGACCAGCTGCAGGAGTGACTAGAAGAAATCTAGTCAGGACTGAGGTCTCAAGAGAAAAAGTCAGCACAGAAGCAATTATAAATTATATACAAAGACAGGAAATCAAATGGTTTGTCTGATTGCAGAGAATTCCTTGTATTGCCAACCCATAAATGAATGATTTGTATTGATTAAAAGACGAGGAGGACTTATGAGCATGAGATAGACCAAGAACAAAATGGAAAGATAACATCTGTGAAAACAAACTCTACTGCAGCACATTGTGTTAGTGGTTGAGGTGGCCAGAAGTGCAAGAAGCAGAACCTTAATCTCCCTCGGCACATGAAAATTGTAGTCTATGTTTTGTGTCAACTTCGATCAGACTTTGTGAATGATTAATTTAGTGATGTCCTGCATGCTTAGAATGTTGTTTTTTTGTTGTTGTTTTTTTTTCTTCTTTTTATTTCAACTTTTTAACAGGATCTTTATGATGGTTACTATGTTTTTGCAGAATATTATATAAATAAATGGGTATGTTTAAGAGATTATGCAGTCAACAGATTCCCTTTGTGGGTGCGAGCATAACTTCAAAGGTCCCGGGTAGTTAGCTCCTTTGGATATTTTCTCCAGGTTATGCCGGTGTGTTGGAAAATGAGCAGGCAGATAGACTGGCCAATTCTGCATCACTTGGTAGTGAACTGATGTATGACAAGCTGGATGTTGTCAGGGCTCTTTGGGAGCAAGCGAACAGTGCTAAAGCACAGATGGATCATTACAATCTGAGAAGAGGACAGGGAGTGAGCTTCATGTGATAGCACAAGATAAGGTGACTTGGCGTGAACTGGCTGAAGGCCTATGATCCATTAAGGGATAAAGGACAGAAAAAGAAGAAGAAGTTGTATAACAAGTTGTATATATTGTTCTCACTATTTAAATTTGCAAAGGGCACAATTATATTTTGAATGTCTGTATCAAAGTCTAAACCAGTACTAAAATGTTATATCTAGCCTGGTCTGTTGTATGGCAGTGAATCTTGGAATGTGAGCAAACAAATTAAGAAGAGTTTGGAGGCAACTGAGATGTGGTTCTTGAGAGGATTGTTGCGAATAACTAACAATGATTGCCTGGAAATGGCCAATGAAAGTAGAACATTATATACAACAATGAGAAGGAAACAAAATTCTTTGGTCATGTAATTAGAAAACGAGCACTGGAAAATATTGTGACGACTGGAAAGATCACTGGTAGAAGAGAGACAGAAGCAGATCAAGAGAGATGATGGTGGATGGCTTAAGACAGTAGCATGGAGGAATATCATCAGTGGAATTGATCCAGAACACCAAAGACCGAGATCTGTGGAGATGCATGAACGCCTAAGCCAGCTAGCAAGGCATTTGATGACGATGATAATATCAAAGTTTAGAAATTTAAACAGTGAACAGATTGGACAGTCAAGAATGGACTGAAATGTTAAAATGTGTTTACAATAATGCTGAATAATAATCACAGTTGTGTGTAATTTGTTTCCATTTCTATTTCTGATTTGAATAGTTGATGAAGGTAACACATGTTTATATTCTATCTCTTATTATACTTTATTGTATATTCGCAATGCTTTTTTAAAATTACACTTTCATCTATTTTAGTAGCCGAAAAATAACAACATAATTTATTCTAACCTTGGGGCTTTTGTGGTCAAATGAAAATATTTGTTATAAAAATAGCATATCTGATTATTACTGTTTGAACTTTGTGTATGTGTGTGTGTAGCTGTGTGTGTGTGAGGTTGTGTGTGTGTGAGGTTGTGTGTATGTATGGGTTGCAGCTGTCAGCATGGGACAATGGCCTCACCCCAGGCAACAGCTTTAATGGGCTGGCTAAACCAGGAGAGTGTAGCAGACCTGGTTCTGAACGACTCGGTGAATGGAATATGCCTACCCTGAATGCAAAGACTAGACTCTGCGGATTGTGCAGATGAAACCTCTTATTGGTTCAATGGACAAGAAGGCGTTTACCAGCAGGCTCTCTGGAGAGCTTCGAGCAAGGCAGGGCACCTAAGACGCCTTGGTCATCCACTGCACCTAGGTCCATTTCCAATCGTCTTGACATTGTCCTACCATTGGATCAAGATGGACACAGGTGAGAGAGAGAGAGGTCGACGTATTGCGCAACTCTTCCTCACTTAAATTCAAGTCCTTGCGCAAGTCACTTTCATCCAGCTATCATCAATCACTTTCAAGTCCTGTGGCGATGGGCGAGTGACAAAGGTGCAGATGTGGGTTATGTTGGCAGCTGTAGCTGCAGACCTCCACGCAGGTGGCTCAGGCCATATGGTCGCTGTCCACTCATAGGAACAGTAGTGGACTTTGGCAGCCCCCTGAGCGACTGACCAGCCCTCTTTAGGAAAGGACTGCTCACCTCGATGGCATAAGGAAGGGGCTAGAAGAGGTGCCCTAAAAATAGGTGGCTCCACCATGTCCCGACTCCCATACCGCAGCTGGAGGGAACTCCTCTTCTGTGGTCGACAAAAACGAAAACTAAAGACATACTACTGAAGTTCGGCACGTGGAATGTGCAAACTCTCTTGGATAGAGAAAATGAATCTGAACCTGAAAGATGAACTGCCCTGACTGGAAAAGAACTTGGTAGATACAACATCGACATTGCAGCCCTGAGTGAGACTAGACTTGCTGGTGAAGGCGAACTCTGTGAGGTCGGTGCAGGTTACACATTCTACTGGAGTGGTAGAATTCCTGAAGAACGCAGAGAAGCCAGTGGGGGTTTTGTAGTGAAGACCACATTAGTCGGTAAACTGACTAAACCCCCACAAGGTAAAAGTGATCGGCTCATGGTGATGTCAATACCATTATTTCAAGGGAAACAGAATTCCATAATCTTAAGTGCAAATGCACCAACAATGACTAATACAGACGAGACCATAAACGGGTTCTTCAAAGACCTGCGGGCTGTAATCGAAGGACTACTGCTGCTTAAGATCTGTGCAGAACATGAACGCCACTATCACCATAAATGATCAAAAGCTAAATGTAGTCCACAGATTCACTTATTTTGGCACTACCCTATCTCAGAGAGTCAATATCGACAATGAGATCAATGTTAGAATCTCAAAGGCCAGCAGCAGTTTCGGCAGACTTTATACCAGTGTCTAGAACAGAAGTGGTATCTCCCCGCTGACCAAGCTAAAGGTTTACAAAGCTATAATTCTTCCAGAACTGCTCTACACTTGTGAACTTGCACTGTGTATCAGCGTCTTGCTAAAAAGTTGAATCATTTTTATATAACCTGTCTCAAACTCTGTTCAAAATCAAATGGCAAGATAAGATCACAAATACTGTGAATCTTAATAGGGCAAACCTGCCCTGCATCCACACGATACTGAAGAATTGTCAGCTGCTTTAGGCTGGTCACCTAACCTGCATGCTAGACTATTGCCTCCCAAAGAGAGTATTTTATGGCAAGCTCCGGCAAGGGAAGAGGTGCCAGGGAGGACAGAAAAAGTGCTATAAGGACACTCTGGAAACTGCTGTCGATTCTTTTGGCATCAACACAGCGACACAGCTAATACACAAGACTGTTCTAGATGGCGTACGTCCCTCAGACATGGTACATCGGCATGCCAGGCAGCGGAGGTTGCACAGGCAGAGAAACGGAGGCAGACTAGAGAGAATTGTACTGCTAATCCCACACTTACTGCGGCTTCCATCTGCAGATAATGCAGCATAGCCATAAACCACAGCACATGTCAACCATTCTCTGAAGGGCAAGCAACAGAAACAAAAGAAGTATTGTTTTGCTAAATCATGTAAATGATCTTGCTTCTCTGCTTTTATCAATTTCCAAAAGCCTGCACCAGCTCTTGTGCTGAACATTCACATTTGTGCTATGCTCAGGACATTAATGTATAACTGCGGTTAACGTTTACTAACACTCATATTTATTTTAATATATGTAAGATTATTTAATGCTTTTTCTTTCTGGACATGGGAATAATTTTTATTTTTTGAAAAATAGTTTTTGCCTCATATCATGGTTGATTTGATAATTATTTCAGCTATAATTACAAGCACATGTATCTTTTTTTTTCTCAGTAACCATTTAGCTTTCGTTACTAATTTGATCTGCTTTGAAGATTGATACATTGTAGTTTGTCTGGTATTCTAAAGCCATTTTATTTCCTTATGTTGGAAACAGAATAAATTTAGAAGCTTTTTTTAACAGCTTTACATTCCCCATTCCACCCCTTACATTTTAGGAACAAAAAAAAAAAATAAAAAAAAAAGAAATATTCTTACAAGATTAGGATTTATTAGTTTGTGTATTATACTTACAAATTATATAGTATATTTTTTTAATGCATAGCTACTGAAACAAACATAATTATATCATAATTTTGACATCCAAAACCTTTGTAATTTAATGAGTAAAATTGTTCAAACGGCACACAAGAATCCCCTAGGGTTAAGTCAGTCAACTGACATTCTTTTGCATCTGGGTTTCTCAATAGTTTTTAGGCTTACAGTCTTTCCCATCAACTAATAAAAGCATGCCATCAGATAGCTGTAGATTTAATTTATTTGAACAGTATAAAAAAAATGATAAAATATCAGTGAACACATACCATCATAGAGTATTTAACAAATGCAATACCCCCTGTGTAGATTACACCACAAATAATCACATTGCACTAGGGACATCTTATAGATCTTTCATTACTCCCATTGTTGTTGGAGGATTTGTACAGTACTGATGGCTTCCAAAAATACACTGGTTTCATAAGTACTTGATTAAATCTTTCTTGCATTCCATGCCCAATTAAAGATACCAGAAGATTGGCACATACATATTAATCTGATATGTAAAATGGATGTGCATGCGAAACTAAAAGTTCTGGAAAATGAATAAATAACCAGAACTTTTCCACCAGAGTTTGAGGCTGGTGAACATGAAGAAGATGAAAAAACAAAACAAATGCAAAATCATAAAAATATCAGAAAGGAATAAAGCATCATAATCACCATTATAAGTTCTAGATTAGGCATCCAAAGAAAAGAGACACTGAGAAATCATATTTGTGTAATTGTCAATAGTTTCCTGTTATATTTAATTGCAGTTGATTCTTGTTGTCATTGTTTCAGACCTTAGCCTTTCTAATTGTGTTCGTCAGTCTGTCTATACCTCCCACCCCACCCCCACCTTCTCTGTCTCACTCTCCACCTCCCTCTCCTCTCTCACTTCACTCTCCTTTCCTCTCTCTCTCTCTCTCTCTCTCTCTCTCTCTCTCTCTCTCTCTCTCTCTCTCTCTCTCTCTCTCTCTCTTTCTCTTTCTCTGTAACTGTCTTCTCCTTTCCTTTCTCCCTCCACCTCTCTCTCCCCAGCTGCCTACTCTCTTTCTTCTGTCTTTCCTAGCTTTCTTTCTCTGTTATCAGTCTTTTTTAATATTACTCATTTCTAAGGGCATAAATTACCATGCTTTGACACCTTTCACCACAGTCTCCAGACTGGATGTTGGACCCAAGATCATTGCCTTTGAAGATCTTGGACCTGATGAGGAAGAGGCTGAGTTGAAAGGTTTGGACCCAGATACTCAGTACAGGATATATATTACAGCCAGAACAGCAGAAGGCCTTGGTGAAGAGTTCTATATAGATGTGAAGACTATCAGTGATGTTTCACGTGAGTTCATTTTGTGTGTGTGTGTGGGTATGATATACTTGTTGTCAGACTATCATATACTTGTTTTTTTAGAATAAAAGTACACATAAAGTTGATGTGTCAGCATCATGCCAGCCACCTTTACTTCCCAGAACATAACCTGGTACCCATTTTAGGTTGGGTCAACCTGGGAGTCAAGGTATTTATTTTAAAAAAAAATTCACGAGAGTTCATTTTTGTGTGTGTGTGGGTATGATATACTTGTTGTCAGGCTAACATATACTTGTTTTTTTAGAATAAAAGTACACATAAAGTTGATGTGTCAGCATCATGCCAGCCACCTTTACTTCCCAGAACATAACCTGGTACCCATTTTAGGTTGGGTCAACCTGGGAGTCAAGGTATTTATAAAAAAAAACAAAAAATGTCACCATTGATATGGATTTGAACTAGACTTTTGGGGTGGCAAGTAACTTATATTTTGGGGATGGAGGCATTGAGGACTTCCAAGAGAAAAGCTCAAGAACATTGAGAGAAGCCAAAGATGCCAGACTGGATTTCATCCATGATGTCAAAATGATTGCACAGGTTAGAAAATAGAAAATAACTGAGAAATATGCTGCAAGCGCAATGTGACACAACATAGCACAATAGGATGATGAATGAATGAATGAATGAATGTGCTTTTTCAACAGCAGTAACGTTATAATATAAATGTTCTTTGTGTTTAAAATATGTTTTGCCTCTCTCAGGCTATATTTCTGTCTCTGCTTGTCCCTCTTGCTCTTCTCTCTCTCTTTCTCTCTCTCTCTCTCTCTCTCTCTCTCTTCTCTCTCAAAATAAAATAAAAGAAATTATGGGTAAAGTCATGTGTAAAATGTGTAAACCAGTTTAACACTTTCAAATATTCAATGACATTTTCTATTTCAATATAGAACTGGCCACACCTGTGATCCAGAATGTATATCCAGGAGATAATAATGCAAATGTCACCTGGAATATGCCAACAGAGAAAGGTGGTCGTTTCCCTCAGTTGTATTACATTGAATACTTGAAAAAGGGTAAGTAGGCAATTTAAACAGAAAGGGTTGCTAGGTGATTTACATTTAGGAAGAGATAAACTATTTAAAATGGTGTGTTATGTATTTTTCAACAAATTATTGTATGTGTGGCATCATACAAAATAATTTTAAAAATCATATTAAAAGAATGTGACTAGTCATACGTACATGCATACCCAGCAAAAAAAAGCTTCACAAAGTCCTTTTATACAGTTTATGAAAATGTATACATCCTCATCATGAAAAATATGTTTTGCAGAACTCACATTGAATATGTAATTATGTTAGGTTCATCGAGTATATAGCTTAAATTCATATTTTTTTTCACTGGCGTCAGCATCAGAGGGGCAAGACATTGAGCCCCAAGCTGCCCCATTGTCATCTTAGAGTTTGTGCCCCATCACACAATACATTAAAAATTCCATGTAACTGATGTAGAATTGTTGTGAATTAGGGAACAAGGAAGTCACAGGATCATACAATTTTACATCAGCTTTAGATTTTACATTTTTTGTATCTGGTTCGTCAATAGATTTTAGGCATACAAGCTTTCCTATCAACTTATAAAAACATGGATAACTATGTCATCAGATAACTATGCGGTTTTTTTTTTGGTTCAACAGTATATATATCTGTGGGTATGTGTGTGTATGTGTGCATATGCATATGTATGTAAACGGAATATGGACTCTTGTTTCATTTTCACTCCTTCAGATTCCACAAAATGGGTTCGAATAGATCATCCAGTAGAGAGTCAGAACTGGGGCATGCTACAGCATCTGGAGCCAGGTACACAGTATGAAGTGCGAGTTGTGGCCATGTCACATGTCAATGGTGTGGAACAGCTTGGGAAAGAGTATACTTTCATGACTGCTGGAATCGGTAAGTTCGTGTTTGATCATCTTTACCTCTTTCAACATTTCATTTACTCTTTGGCTCTCAAGCAGATCATATGTGATAAGCTCTTGTCTGTGAAACCCAGTTACCATTCAGTGTTCTCCAATTTTTTTTTCACATTTAGTCAGAATTCACTAAACAAATCTGGCTTACTTTGCAGTCATTTTCAGTGTTTACCTACTTATTTAGAAAGTCATTAAATCTTCGCTTTTCATTGTAATTATTTTTCCCTATTAGGTGTTTGCAATGAAATTCTCACTGGCCTAGAAGAGCCAGACTTCTTTTTTAAAGGTCTTATGTTATTATTGAATGAAGATCACATGTTACGTACATTGTAGTATTTGTTTTAAAAAAGTTCAAAATATATAATTATATGTTCTGCTATTGTAATTACTGTGTAGCTGATGTAATCACAATGCATTATTTTTGTTGTTTTATGTGTTTTTCCCCATTTCTATGTGCTTTTGTTATGTATTTAAGATGTTGCTAAAATAATTGTTTTTAAATGTCTCAAAATTCTATATGCTTTTGAAGGTATTGTACTTATCTGTATGGATTTGGCTTCTGTTTTTTTTTTTTTTAAATTACTCTCCAGATGTTCTGTTCCTTCTTCTTTTTTTTTTCACTTGAAATTGATTGTCTCAATCTGCTATGCTATTTTTTTTAATGACTTTTTCCTGTTTTTAAACTGTTTTATATTTTCTGTGTGCTTTAGATTTTTGTTAAAAACTACTTCATTGTGCTTAATTTTGATAAAAACATTTATAAGGCAAATAAACAGAATAACTTGAACAGATAAATTAGCCTTGTGTGCATAGATAGATCTGCCCCAATATGGGATGTAATTTTTTGTTTATATTTTAAAGCCCTACCCTGGCTGTCCTCAGGGGCCCTAAATATAACCTACTGGGTGAACAGAGTTTATGGGACTTCGGCGTGGATGATTCTCATCCAAAAGGTGGCACTTTGTGTCACCAGGTGTTTATGACTCATTTTGCGGTCCTGGTTGGGTTGAATGTCACTCACTGTGACAGCCTTGTGTGAGTGAACAATAAAGATAGGAAGACATAATGTTTTTTTTTAAAAGCCTAAACAATTAAAAAATTCCTAAAGCATGACAAAGAGTATTAGAAAATACTGATCGCCAGTGATTGCTTCAGACAAGCCACATTAAGAATGAACGTAGTATACCCATAAAATAAAATTTGCCTCTATATGTTTATATATATATATGTGTGTGTGTGTGTGCGCATATGTGTGTATACATGTATGCGTGCGTGCTTGTGTGTGTGTGTGTGTGTGTGTGTGTGTGTGTGTGTGTGTATGAAGAGATTGGGAATGTAAAGAAAGATTCTGATAGAAACAAAAAAAGACAAAACTATTCTGCCTATTGGGTAGACAATGATACAAGGGGGTGTACAACATCAAGAGATGGATGAGCAGCAATCTGAGAGATTGAACTACCCGGGCAAGAGACAGACTATGTTGGAAATCCATTGCAGCTGAACTTTATTGTTGAGAAGGCACCTGACTGATTGAATTAGTTTCAGTCTGTGTAGTCCCTTAAGTATAATTTAAGCAGTAAGCTGGGACACAGATACAAGTTTACAAATGTCTTTTTTTTTTTCTTTCTGTCTTTTTTTTTTCTGTCTGTCTGTCTCTCTTTTTTCTTTCTTTCTTTCTTTCTTTCTTTCTTTCTTTCTTTCTTTCTTTCTTTCTTTCTTTCTTTCTTTCTCTTTCTTTCTTTCTTGGTGTTGTGGTGTGTGTGTGTGTGTGTGTTGTGTAGTGTGTGTGTGTGTGTGTGTTGTGTGTGTGTGTGGTGTGTGTGGTGTGTGTGTGTGTGTGTGTGGTGGTGTGTGTGTATGTGTGTTGTGTGTGTGTGTGTGGTGTGTGTGTGGTGTGGTGTGTGTGTGGTTTTTGTTGTTTTCTTTCCTTTCTTTTTCTTTCTTTCTTTCTTTCTTTCTTTCTTTCTTTCTTTCTTTCTTTCTTTCTTTCTTTCTTTCTTTCTTTCTTTCTTTCTTTCTTTCTTTCTTTCTTTCTTTCTTTCTTTCTTTCTTTCTTTCTTTCTTTCTTTCTTTCTTTCTTTCTTTCTTTCTTTCTTTCTTTCTTTTCTTTCTTCTTTCTTTCTTTCTTTCTTTCTTTCTTTCTTTCTTTCTTTCTTTCTTTCTTTCTTTCTTTCTTTCTTTCTTTCTTTCTTTCTTTCTTTCTTTCTATTTTCTTTCTTTTTTCTTTCTTTCTTTCCTTTTTCTTTTCTCAATCCTTCAAAACCTAACTATTTCTTATTGTCACTCTTCTTCTACCCTGCAGTCTTTCCTATAGTTTCTAAATTCATTCTAAATCTGTTTGTAAATGCCAAGTTGTGTTTGACCCTCTACCTCTGTACATGTAGGTATGAGAGCCATGGCTCTCACCAGGTCAGACAACACCACCTTAAACACAAAAGAGGAGCCAACCCTTGCAGGTTTCACAATCATCTGTCACTTGTTACTGATCGCTTAAAAAATTTTTCAGTAACACTTAAATTATAGATTTCCATGCTCGATTCCATTTTAAAAAAAAATCCCTCAAGTTTTTTTTGTTGCCACGCAATTCCATTTTTTAAATTGTTGGTTAATATAATTTTCTTTTGGTGACTGGTGGTTTTTATGTTAAATATTTCATGAAATTCAGATTTTATTTTTAAGGAGAGTTTACAGTTTTGATTAAGATTTAGCATGTTTAAATATGTGACCTTTTCTGGCAAAATGAATAATTTTGGGGTATACATAAATAAGTAAAGTAAAAAGTATAGGACCCATTTCCACGCCTTCAGGGATATTGGGATAGACCTGTAATTTTTAGACCAATCGACACTCATTGGGTTATATGGTCATGCTGGCCACCTTTACTTCCCAGGACTGTACCTGGTAACTACTCAAGGCTGGGCCGACATAAGAGCCAAGGTCTTCTGAAATTTTTGGTAAAAATATTGGGTTCCTTCAGGACCTGAACCCGCCACTTTGAAATTTGCAGGCAAGCGTCTACCCACTACACCACTGACTGACTGACTTTCTACCCCACCAGGACATCACACAAGCGATAAACACCCGATGACACAAAGTGCCACCATGCGGATGAGGATCGCCGTGGAGAGGTCCCAGAAACCGCGTTCAGACACTTGGCCATATTTAAGGCCTGCCTATATTGCGGCCTCTGGCAAAAGCCAGAGTAGGGCTTCAAATGACAAAAAATTTCGTCCTGAAAAGGACGAAACTGGATAAGCTTATGACTACACCACGGTGGCTTCCATGTACATAAATACTAAATGTAAACTGGAAAAATGCATTTAGGAAAGGGGAATATATAATTATGTAAGGTACATTGGGCAAATAGCTTAGATTCGTATTTTGTATAAACCTGTCAGTAACCAGAGGAGTAAGTGATATACATCATTTCAGCTGCCTTTACTTCCCAAAATAAATCTGCTGATAACTATTTTATCCACCAAGATGATAAACACGTTCACTGTGTTGACCTCCCTCAAAATACGCCTCAAGACCTAGATCATCAGGCTGGTATATAAGTATCTTTAAGAAAGAAAACAAGGCTTTTAAGCTAAAATGCTATAAAATGATTCTCAGAATACCTTAGACAGAGAAGAAAACAAATACTGATATCATAAAAGATCTAAACATCAAGGAAAAATGGCTACTAAACAGCATCTTGTCTCAGAAACTGAAATATTTTGGTGATATCAAGTGCCATAGTGCACTGTAAAAAACATACTAGCAGAAGGCAAGGAATGAACAAATGAATGAACTTTATTTTCAAAGGCTCACAAATTGGGCATGCAGGCCAGCCTAACATTCAGCCCTTCCAGATACCCATCTTTTGCACAGCCATTGAATTTTATAAATAAAGCATGTTATATTTATATAGTAAAATGCATATTATGAATATCAAGCAAAAGCATAGATGGCAAAATGCATGCAACCACTCGGTCATGCACGTACACACACACACCCACATACACACGCTAACCCACTCAATCACTTACACACACATATACACCCACATTCATACATCAGGAAAAGAAAGGCAGGGGCCAGCCATCACAGGATATAAGTGACTCCTTGTGACACATTGGGTACATAAAGGGGTAGAATTGGTCAGAGACTGAGTTTACTTCTGGCAGACTGGGATGAGAGTGACGTTCCGCAAAAGAGTTGCTTCATGATAATGATGAGATCATCAGCCTGGCATTAAGTGTTCTTACCCCAACAGAATGAAAAGAATATATATCAACCACAGAATGCTGATGTTTATGTTGAAGGGGGAATCTGAGCACCTATAGACATGTCCTGAGTGCCGTGAAGATAACCCAAATCATAACTCATAACTCAGAAAAGAATAATTAGAGAAATGGGCAAACCTTTACTATAAAAGAAAGAGCCATCCATTTTTATTTACTTATAACTTATGTTTATTATGCCAGAACATGTCACTCATTTTGTGGGAGATAAATTGTGGCTTGAAATGCACTTGCCAAACTTTCTGTCAAAATAAATTAAAATATATCTTTAGATTGGGAATTCAAAAGGATAAATTGTGTTTCTTTTATGCCTTCGAGTGCTTAGCACACAAAAAAACTTTTAAAATATATAAATAGAAGGTAGCTGAAAATACAGCATTTGATAACTACTACTAAAGGAAATACATCATTTCATATATAAGGAAAGGTTTTATCTTTAACAGAATTAGGAAAATACAGAAATCTGAATCCTCAGCATACTTCCTTGAAAAAAAGTTTGTTTTTTTAATCTTTGAAATTTTTAAAAAGTTTTTGAGACATTATTAAATGATATTTTTTTTTTAATATTTTTTTTTTTAATATCTAAAACCTTTGGACATGGAAATCACTTTGACAGTAATGATATATATAATTGCCATCTTGCATCTAGAATGCAGAACAAAAACAGCAATAGTGTTGTGAACTAATGGCATGCCATTGTGTCTACAAGCGTGCATTTGTATACATTTCAGATGGCATTTTCTGTTACCTTCAACATCTTTCATCTCTGATCAGCTAGTTAGTGTAGTCAGTCAGTGTGGTTGTTTGATAGTGCAAATCTGAAAGGATTTTAGTGTGTTCATGTTGATAAACCGTGTGAAGTTTTTCCTTATCTGCTGGTATATGTGCATGAAAATATGTTTACATTATTATCCTATTTTCAGATTTTCCTATTATTCCTTTTAGTTTAGTTGAGTTGAGTCAAGAATTGACATCACTGCACTCAGAGTATTCCTATATGCACTCCATCCCCGTCCTCAGCAGCCAGCGCAGAATTCCAATGCTAATTGTGCCAGTTGTAATCTGGTTGTATGTCCGTTTTGCATTTCCTCTGAGAATAGTGTGTAACCCTCTGGTTATTATCCCTTATGGTGTCAGTATAAAGAGGAATTTAGTCAAATTCTTTGAATGGGTTGTGCATTTGTTGCATCTCAATCAGGTGCCATCTCCACAGTTAAGACTGGCTGTAATGAGTGAACACATTGTTTCACATGCCCAGATTGTACACTCTCTCAGAACACTGTTCCCCCTTGTCATGATACATTTCTTTCACTTATATTGCTGTATACAGCTTGCTTACCTCTCTTCAATTTTGTCCTTTCACATATGAAGATGTATTCTGCCAAACTCTCTGAGACATTGTGTCTACTTCTGAGACATGTGGTCCAAAAAAAAAAAGTTTTCTTTGTTTGGCATCGGAAGGCAGAAAAACCTGATAAGCAGACAGATGCTTACAATTTTGATTTTTTGATGTTTAAATATGTGACTTTTCTGGATGGCACCTTTTTTCTGATTTTTCTTCTGAATTAGCTGTTCAAAAAAAGAAAAAAACATTGTACCATCTCCACATAAAAATAGCTACAGTTTACTCAGTGCTGTCTGTAGCAATATTTTTTGGTGGGGCCTCACTTTCTTCTATGGTGTGACTCTCATACAACTGTCTGAAAACCATGAGAGTGTGTCCCCCCCCCTCCCCTCTCCCTCCAATCCCCTTTCCTTCCTCGGCCCCCTTCCCACTGAAAAAAAAAACTGCCCAGTGCGGTACTTAAGGATCGTTAAATTGGTAAACGTGTTCACTAACTTGTAAGCCATAGATTTGCACAAATTAGTTAGAAATGACACTAAATGTCTCTTGCTATTTAAAAGTGTTTGTGATGTTAAGTATTCTTTCTGTAACATCCTAAAGAAAGCTGAAAGAACTTTCCTTATACCTTCCATCCATTTTTACATGGTTAGCCTCTTTTTTGTGTGTCTTTGTTTGGGCTTTAATGATCACTGCAGTATACTGGATTATTTATTTTATCAAATAACACAGGTAGCAGTAAACCATGATAAATATTACATTCTATAGGTCATATGGGTTCATCTGGCTAGAAATTCCATATCACAGCATTTAGGACAACCCATATTAGCTCTTGTCTCTCTCCTCAACAGCCAGTGAAGAGCCTCTATACTGATGGTACTTAGTTTCATCTGGTTAACTACACATTCTCTCTAGGTGTAGGTTTACAGTATCTTTATTTTACTTGTTACCTTGCCCTACAGATGAGCGATCACCTCTGCCTTGTATACTTGCAGTACACCATAAATTAGGGCTAGTCCAACCAACCTGTCCTGCCTGCTCGTTCTCAAACATACCTACATGGCCTGGCCAAAAATATCCACATTACTATCACCACTTGTGAACTGATGATCGATGTGACCCATTCCATTCAAAGAAAATCTGCCTTTTTCCTTGTGAACATGCTTTGTGAATCCAATACTATGACATCATGTGGGACTGAGATTTTCTCCACCTATCAGAATGCCACTGTTTCTGCCTCAACCTCTAATCTCATGCTGAACATAGTAATATTTGGTATGCCAAGCTTTTCTCTGTCATGCTTTTGCAATGAAGTTAATCCATTCTTTCTACCCCTGGCTACTGAACCATCAGAGTATATAATCACATCTCCTGGCCTAGGCTTGTCCTGTATCAGCTGCTGAACCTCAGTGTTTGCATGTCCTGATGTCCATTCCCTGCATTCCCATCCCGTCTACACTTTATGTAACTCATCTCTGCCGTCCTGTTTCTTTACCCACTATTCTCCTCAGCTAATATTGTAATACCTAGAGGGCATGGTATAATCAGCTGGTGGGTTCCGTTTAGAAATAAAACTT
The DNA here is from genome assembly GCA_905116865.2 of Candidula unifasciata. NCBI lineage: Eukaryota > Metazoa > Mollusca > Gastropoda > Stylommatophora > Geomitridae > Candidula > Candidula unifasciata. Next base: position 136,740 of record CAJHNH020000676.1, read on the forward strand.
ATAAATAACTAATCTTCAATTGTATTAACACAGAGAACAGGGGAGAGAAGTAGGAGAAAAAAGTGATTATTACAACATCCAGATACTTTAACTGTTCTATCCTAGTCATTCGTAATATTACTTTTTATATTGGATCACATGCTAAAGAAATCTGGCTGCAATTTAAGCTAATTCAGCTGTTTATTAGGACTCTTTTCAGTTGTGTATTAAGTCTCCTTGAAAGATATGATGTACTCATGATATTTGTTATTTTGAGCATTAACTGAGAAAACTGGTATGGCTAAAAAGTTCAAGTAATTTAGTTTAATAAATTAATTAATCTGAAGCACTCATTCTTTACTGTCTCATGCTAGATATTTAACATATGTGTAACACTGCAACAGTGTGTGCTTATTGAAATGATTTAGTTAGAATTGTTTACTTTGGAAAGTTTATTTCTGTGGGTAACCAAAACAGGTTCTTTTCCAGTTTTTAAAGATCATTGCCCATAGCATGGTTGGTTGAGGTATTAATATAGTATACTGATGGGTGCAGTAATGTGTGGCATTAGCATTTTACCAACAACCTGGCATGTTATTATGTTTTAATTTTTTTTAAGATTTGTTTAGTGTATTTCTGTTTGAAGTGTGTGTATTCGATCATATTGCCCTAGAAATGGCATGCTGGTTTTTGGCCAAGTTAAATTTGTAATAATTAAAGAATTATAATGTTTATTCTCAACCTTTTAATAGGCACAAACCTTAGAAATATAATGTGTAAATCATATATTTTCAGATAAATTCTATTTAGTAATACTTATTTGGGATATTTACAATTTAAGTGTGTCAGTAATTGCAAAACAATTTTACAAAACAATTAATACATTAGTTTTGTAAAACTCTTTTGTGTTTTAAAAATATATTAAGATCCAAATAAGAAACAGCTAAAAATGTTAAGGACAATAGGCAGCATTCAGTTTTTAATTCCTGTATATTTTAAGCTGCCATGTTGAAAACTCTAGCACAGTTAATTATCCTGAAGCAATTATTGTTTTGTTTTTCCTTTGGTTTCCATCAAAACTGTTATCTTTAAACGTGATTATTTATTGATTTGTTAAAAAATTGTTGTTGATAAAAGCAGCTGCATTTGTAATTAATTTTGGGTAATCTTGAATGTTTTTCTAATAGACTGAAAATTCACAAAATGATTAAAGTAAATGGAGAATAATTGTCATAATGGATTCTGTTGTTGGGATGTGAAATGCTGATAATTTCACAAATACAAGGTTATGACACTGCTTTTATTAGAAGGTTTGAAGAGTCCTGTTATTTCTCTTTCCTGACTTTTTGTAATAAAAATATTAGTCTACTTTTGGTTATAAAATCATCAGAAATGGAAGCAAGCAGCCACTAGTGAACAAGTTTGCCAGCTTTACTCTTTTCTTCTCTGCCAAGGAATTAATCTCATCGGTTTCTGTATATGACTTTTTCTTTCTTTGTCTAAGACTTTCTCTCACCCTCTTTGCCTAGGATTTTCTCTCTTTTTGTCTGCCTAGAATTGTTTGTTTTCTTCTCTGCCTAAGATTGTCTCATCTTCTCCACCTGTAACTTTTCTTCTACTTCTCTGCCTGGTACATTCTCTTGTCTTCTCTTCCTAGAAATGACTCTTTTCTTCTCTGTCTAGAACTTTTCTGTTTTCTTCTCTGCTTAGAACTATCTCTTTTTTTTCTGTCTAAGACTCTGTTTCTTCTCTGTTTAGACTACCTCTGATCTTTTCTGTCTAAGGCTCTGTTTCTTCTCTGCTTAGAACTACCTCTTATACCTCTTCTGTCTAAGACTTTCTGTTTTCTTTTCTGTTTAGAACTACATCTTTTCTTTTCTGTCTAAGACTTTCTGTTTCTACTCTGCTTAGAACTAATTCTTTTCTTCTCTGCTTTGAACTACCTCTTTTCTTCTCTGCCTAGAACTTCTTGTTTCATCTCTACATAGGAGTTAAAACTTTGTGACTAAGTCATTCAGAAGTTTAATGACATTTTGGATAAATTTTAGAATTTGGTTGGATCACATTGTTCACTCTAGAAGGAAATTTTAATTTTTGGACTAACTGTGTCATATTTCGTTTCCAGCTTGATAAGCAACACACTTATTCTGAACATGAAAACACACACATGCACACAGATTCACACACAAAAAACACACACACACACACACACACATGCAAGCATACAGGTTCACACATGCAGACATACACACACAGACACACATGTAAGCACACAGATTCTCTCTCTCACACACACACACACACACACACATATATATATCCAGGCATATAGATTCATACATGTAGGCACACAAATACATATATCCAAACATATAGATTCTTACATGCAGAGACACACACATGCGAGCACACAGATTCACACACTCACATGCATGCACGCACGAATGCACAACACACACACACACACACAAAATATGTGTTTATATAATAATGTTTTTATTATGGATGTTTTTATCCCTCTTATAGGTGCTGCTAAAGCAAGTTTTTTGTCTGCAACCTGGTTTATTGGCATGATGGTGGCCATTGCTGTCCTTATTCTCATCCTTGTAATTGTGTGCATTGTCAAGCGAAACAAGGGAGATAACTATCCAGGTAATCTTAAAGTCTGTCTGTGCTGGAGTAACACATTAACAGATACAGCAAAATATGCCAGGCAATAAAATGTGTAATTTGTTATTTGTGTCTGAATTAAATAAATTCACAACATGAAAACCATGTTTTGAAAATACTAATGTCAAATTTAGCAATTAAAATAGGTGAGGAAAAATCACCTAAGACCCACCTAGAAAGGTCTCTGACAGTCATACAATTGACAGGAGGCCATTACATATTTTAAATCAGTATCGTCTAAATATGGAAAGCAATTTTTCGCTATTTTAATGCCCCACCCCGGCTGTGGTTGGTGGCTTTAATATAACCTATGGTTAAACATGGTTTCTGGGATCTCATCTCTGGGTGATCCTCATCCGCATGGTGGCACTTTGTGTCACTGGGTGTTTATGGCTTGGTGGATGCCATTGTGGGGTTGAACCTCATCATCATCATGTGTTTAATTATGAACTTTTCATGCTCAGAAGGCTACAGTGGTTGCCCTATCAAGCAAATAACAATAATACTTAAGTCCTGAGTGTAACATTTTCACAGGGACTGAATATACACACGTCATTTAAAATAACTGTATTCATATTTATTTACTATCCGGCAACTAAATACCGTAATCTCATTACTTGGAAGAATGAACTTCAAAGCATACCGGGCATGACTCTAATTTTTTTTTTAAATACAAAAGCTCTGTGACTGCTGAAAAATACTAAACCTGATTCAGATACCATTTCTTGAAACTTAGCCTAAATTTAGTTCATTTTATTATGGTGCTGTTCAGTTCTAGGTAAATATTAAAGCAGTATGGTAAACAGATAAGTGAAAATGATCTAAGACTATTTCAGTGCAAGAAAAGGAGAGATTAAGTTTCAATATATATTTAGTATCATGTAACTAATTACCATTATCTGATTAACTCGAGGGGGGGGGGGGGTGTTGTTTAGAATCAGAGGCCCAAAGGGTAATAAACAGAGACGTAACATCAGTGCACTTGCATAACTGGGCTTCTAGGTAGGAACCTATGAATATATGATGCATTCCTTAGGACTGAAAGAGTTAATGATGTAAGAACCAACATCATAGTATACTGGACATAACCGTAGATTCTCCTTCTTCTACAATAATGTGTTAAGGTGTAGTGGCTGTTAATAATATCATAATACAATCACACATAGTCTGCATATAATATAATACATTTACACACAGTGCTTTTTATATTATCCACATTCCTACATCCGATTGCAGGTTATTTTGTAACCATATGGCTGCCTTAGTGTAACAGTGTTAGTAAATTAGTGAAAACTTATTTGGAAGCTGCGGAGATGTGGTTTTATAGACGAATGATGAGAATATCCAAAACAGAGAAAAAGAGTAATGAAGATATCTTGAAAGTAACTGACTCAAGAAGAGAACTGATTGCCCCCTTTAGAAAGAGACAATCTACATTCGTTGGTCACTGATGAGAAGGAGAAAACTGGAGTACATCATGACAGTAGGAAAGTTGGAGGGGAGGAGAGGCAGAGGGAGATCGAGAGAACAGAGTGCTGGACAGTTTGTCATCATGGCATAGAGGATCATCTGTGTAAAAGTCACTGGACAGTTGGACATCATGGCATAGAGGATCATCTGTGTAAAAGTCACTGGACAGTTGGACATCATGGCATGGTGGATCATCTGTGTAAAAGTCACTGGACAGTTGGACATCATGGCATGGTGGATCATCTGTGTAAAAGTCACTGGACAGTTGGACATCATGGCATGTTGGATCATCTGTGTCAAAGTTGATTGAAAGTAGGTGAAACAGAAGGTTGTGGATACACATGACTATCAACACCACACAGCAAGGACTTTAAGAAGAAGAATATAACATTGTTATACAGGTGAACAGGGTTTGCTGCTGTTTGATTCTCATCTCAGTCCTAGAGGAGAACAGTGGTCAGTAACCTTCACATGGTTTACTGACTCTTCTTCTTCTCTTTCTTCTTCTACCTTTCTAAACCCCAGTGGAGCACAAACCCTCAACCAACTCATTCTAAGTTGTTTGATCCTTTGCTGTCACATGCAGCTCTCCACATGTCCTCCCCATCTGTTTAACTTCACTCTCTAGCTCCCTTCTCCATGTTTATCTGGTCTTCCTTTATTTCTATGCCTCTGTGGGTTCCAGTGGAAAGACATTCTAGTTATATTGTTCCCAAGTGTTTCTCAATGTGTGTCCTTTCCAACGCCAACATCTTTTCTTCACCACTTGATCCAAAGGAGCTTGTTAAGTTCTCTCCCAAAGCTCTACATTAGTGATTCTATCATGCCATTGAATTGCTTTTATTCTGTGCAGGCACCAATTAATGAATGTTTGTGCATTGACTGGTAATCATTTAGAAAATTTAAAACAATCATACACAGCAGATGATAACATGACAGCTATCATTAGAACAGAAGGAGATATACTGCTATCAATACGTGACAGCTTGGTGAATGATTACACGTTAGGAAAGGCAAGACAGACATAAAATCAGACTACTATTGGTGTCATTTGAACTGGAGTTCTGATATGGCCTTTGAAGTTAGTGACAGAGCAATTATGGGAATGTCTTTAATGCTGTTATGTTGTTTCTTAACTCAGTTCAGTTCAGCCATTTGTTATTGCCTGTAAAATATGTAATAGCTTAAATTTAGTTTATTCTTATGTAGTTCTCTCAAGCTGAGGGTTAAAAATAATAGATGTATGGTAAATAGATATGTGAAAATGATTATAAATCTGTTTCAGTACAAGAAAAGGAGAGATTACGTGGCACTTACACTGATGAAAACCCAGATCATTTTGATGATTATGGAAAAGGGTAAGAGTCTGATTATTCATGGGATGTCTTTGTTGTCACAGCACTTTGTTTCTCATTAACTTCTAGACCTTAAAAAATTGACCACTTCAAGTAGGGTCGCGATCAGTTGAAGCAGTGTTCTGCCATTTCATGATGTCAAACTGTCCAGCCTTCTCTGTTTGCTTCATTCTATCTCTCTTTCCCTGCAGCTTTCCTGTTGTCCAGGTTTACCCACTCAAAAAATGCCCAAAAATGTGGACTGTCTTTTTTATGTGGATAATCAGTTCTCTTTGTGACCAATTTCTTTATGATAACATTCCTAACTGGTAACTTTGTCAACATGTTTCTTGAGGGGCTGTGAATTTATCCTATTGATTTTTTTTTTTTTTTTGGGGTATTTTGTTTTGTTTGTTGTTGTTGCTCTGAAATGGGGCCTCACAAACTACACAGGGAAACTGCAATATAAAAGAGGCAAGGATCATAATCCTGACTGTTTCATCAAAATGACAACATCTTTCTGTTATGGTTTTAAAATTTCCAGTTGTTCATTAGCTCTAAATGTTTTCAGTGTGATACTGTATTCCTTGAATATAGAAAATTTCTGTTTAGAAGGGGTTTTGCAAACACAAGGACAGAAATTCATTCACTTTTGGGTGGTAACTTTGCCAGTGAATCTATCATCAAAATGCTCACATTCTGCATGGCTTACTTAAACTGGAACATATTGTCAAGTGTTTGATTGAACTTCTGATATTTTAACTCTTTCAGTTCAAGAAACATGCGACACATTTAATTGACTGTGTTTAACTGCTCTTTCCTGTTAGAGACATAAGAAGTAGCCAATTTTTTAGTTGAACACAGTCAGTTAAATGTGTCACATGTTTCTTGAATGGAAAAAGTTAAAATATCAGACACGTTATATCATGAGACTTCTCACTATTTTTGGTCCAATCTCACCAAAGAAATCTGGCTACCATGGGATTCAGCACCTGAAGGCTCAGGCCTCTTAAGCTCCTTAAAAAATGTTAGAGTGCTAAGGTCTCATACTCCACCTTTCCAAAGTTTTCTTTGTGTTGACATCCCTGCTGGCTGCTACTGTCGCAACAGTCTTTTTCTTTACCAAAACCTCACCTCCCCCACCTCCCCAACCCACTAGAAAACTCACAAAAAGTGGAGCCCTGTAGTTTGATTCTATGATTTTTTTTAATTTCAAGTAAAACAAAATAGAAAATAAAAACAATAAAAAATACTGAAACATCTCCTAGAATAGAAATGGTTAAAACTAAAATATTTTCTGGATTAATGTTGTTGAAATTCTATTCTGTAGGGATGAAAACGGGATCAAAGGCAGTGGCTCATTTGATCAGGAAGCAGAAAAAGTCCCGCTTGAAGAGGATGTAGACAGCTTAGACTACGGAGATGATGAAGGCAGCAAATTCAATGAGGATGGGTCCTTCATCGGGCAATATGGTACTGCAGAGAAAGAAAATGAGACAAATGTCTCATCCATAGTTTAACAAACTGTTTTTTTGTCATAATTTAGGTACCTTCCTGAGAAACAATAAACAAGCTTTATTTGTTATGTGATAATTGTTCATTTGTTTTATAGCTGAGAAAGCCATTTTGTACACTTATTCACTTTTCTTGTGATAAAATCTGACTGGGGTTTCTTATATGGTCATTCACATTGGCATCTGCAGTATTATCAAACAGATCGTCTGCTCCCCAGTACAAAGGTTAACTAAACTATTGTTAAATGTTGTCATATAGTGCTCCAGCTTAGTCCAGTGTCAACTTGTATATTTGTTACTATTGGTGTGATTATTTCTGTGTGTTTAATATTATATTTCCACGCTGAACATCTATGTTGTCACATGAGATGATTTTGTTTGGTAAATAATGTAAAGCATTCATGTATATAAATTATGTTATTTCATTTATTTCATGTACAGCACGTTTGGTTGTGAGATGTGTTGGTACTCGTCAGTGTATCACCAACATTTCTCCACTGGGCTGCATACAGTTTGCCATTTTATAATTTGAAATTATTTCTTTTTGTATAATTGAACAGTCTCTGTCTGTAAGCCTTTACTTCAGAATGAGGTAGAACTAATTGTTTGCTGTATTAAATTAATGACACAGTTTTGAAATACATCTTTAAATTTGATGTGAAATGGTAGCACACCTGTCATAGAATCAGATACATATTGCTCAGTCTGGAGTGTGTATGCTTTAATGTTGTGGATATGAAATACAATGGATTCTTTTAAATGACATACAAGTTATCTTTATCATTTGGAGTAAATTAAGTAGCTGCCCAGTTAGGTTACATATAGGCAGTGGAGCTTGAATATATGCTGGCATTGAAGACACTCTGACAGTGAACATTCTTGAGGTAGAAGAACTAGTAAAAAATCAAGACAAGTGTCTGTCATTTTAATGAGAGTAATGTTTCCACAAAGGAACTGGTAAATCATCTTGATGATAGATTGTTCCAGTGATGTGGAGTTATGCGGGAATAATTTAGGTCGTTATTTTTTTTTAACCATCTTTATTATAGTATGGTTTGTAACTGTCTAATATCAACATTCATCTTCTCAATGTCCTGGCAATTTAATATCCCAATTCAGTAGTCACAGTGTAAAAAATATATGTGGTCATCCGTGTCTTCTGACTGAACTAACTCCGTCTGACTGAAGTGAAGATCACATTGTACTTATTTGTCCTGTTTGCAGGACCAGGAACTTAAACTTGGTTGGCAGTTGGTCCAGAAAGAAAGCTATGATTAGCAGAGAGACAAAGCACTGTTTTTCTGGTTAGGCAGCTTCTGCAGCATATATGTTTCAAACATATTGGTGTTACTTTTTGGGGGGGAGTAAACAAAGTAGGCAAAGATAGGGATCGTGCTACATGGGCAGTACATGGTCTCTGTAATGCTGCCAGAGCTTTATGCTGTGGAGAGGTGCTCTAATTGTGGAAGACTCTTCTTCACTTGAGTTGGTCCTGCTGGTTACATTCACCATCATCTTGGGCTATGATTCCAGTGCCTCCCTGTAGCACAGTATCAGACTCTCATCTGGAAATGTGCCACAATCTGCTAATTCGCTCACGACACTTTACTGCTAGGAATCCCAAATAAAGAGAATAAATCAAGGTAGCTACTTGTTTTTATGTGTCATTAAAATATCTTAAAAATAGGTTGTTTCAGTTTACTGGGGCTGCAGTTAACCAAAATCTTTTTTTGGTTTGTTTCTTAGTTTGTCTCCTTGTTATAATCAACATACATAGTTAAATATTGACGTGCATGTTGTATGTGCCACTGAATTATTTTAAGATACCTTAAGAGTACTTTATATTAGTTATATTCCAGTAGTTTTTGTTTAAATTTATTTTTCTATTTAGCATAATTAGATGTTTAAAAATATCACCCTCAGGTGATGAACTGTGCATAATTTGGCTGCATGAATATGTATGAAAGCAAACTTTGATCAGTGGATTGTTTGTGAGAGATCATGGATAAATTGTATGTGAGAGTTAAATTTCAACTTTAAAATGTAAGCCCCAAGAATGAGTAGACTGTACGTGAAAGCTACAATAATTAGAATAAATATGTAGGATGTGATAGTGAAACTAGAATGATTGTTCGAGAATTGGACTAAAATAATGAATAGATAGTGTGAGTTGAATTTGAAATGATTAATCGGTTACTTGGGCTGTTAACTCATGAAATCGGTGTGTCATATGTGAGAGCTACATGCATTAAGAATAGGAAGACATGTATATCTTTATAATCTTCTTTATTAATTTTTTTCACCAGATATGTATGTGAATTATTTTCGTTTTTAAGAATTAGTGTGCTGAATGTAAGTTAATTTTTTTATTTAAAAAAGAGAGTTCAATTCATGCTTCTAGAATAGGTATGCAGTGTATGAGAAAGGAACCACTTGTCCACATGATGTCTAATCTATTTATAATGTCAAAGATAAATGCTGTACAGATGTGTGTGGACAATATAGCTATTTGTTTAACTCTCGAAAGATGTATGTGTTGAGATATACCCTATAGTTGTGGAATGTGATGATATGTAAATAATGTGCCCCAAGGATTACCTAGCTTAGATGTTGGTATTTGAAATGAATGTGCATTGGTTATGTACATTTGTTATCATGTAGTTGCATAGTGGGTGCACTGTAATATCTGATAGCAGAGTTGCATTAGGGCAGTTGATATGAGACTCACTTTCTAATCCAGCTGTGACTCACTGCAGCCCATGGCTGGTGTTCAAAATTGGGCGGTTCCCAGGGTTCATCCAAACTCTAGAAAATCTCTGATAGGAATTTCTCACTTGCCAAGCAGATGTTTTAATCTTAACTTTTAGTGTAACTTTCCATCCATCAGTCATTTTTCTACTAACTTGTTTCGTATTGCCTAACCTCCAGTTGTCAGTAATTAACTCTTTTATCACAAAGCAATATACCATGTGTCATCTGCTTTTCCCTGTGTGTCTTAAACTTTACTTCATATGTGATGATACCTTTTAAATCTGGTCAGCAGGTGACTGAAAATAGGGCTTCATTATTGGCAATTTCCACTCTCTGTATAATCCTACAACATGTTTGTTGAGAGCGTAGTCAAGAGCTCTTGTAGAATAGGGTGAATACACGCTCATCTGCCAGCATGAAGCTCTTCTGTTTGAATCACATCGTGTCACATTGTTTCTTCTTCAAACTGACTTCAATTCCCAGATCAGCCAAGCCTAAAATAGATACCAGGTAATATCATTGGAAGTAAAGGTGGCCAGCATTGTATTGACAACATCACTCGCAGGGTGTCAGTTGATGTGTTTACAAAAACAAAACAGTAAATACGAGTCATATACATGATGTTCCACTGGTATAAAAAGGGTCCTTTCCTTTTTAACTTACATATCTTTCTGTAGTGGTTTTCCTGGGATTATTTAGTGAAAAGGATTTGTGTATGAAACATCTGGAACTGAAACAATAAAAATTTATTAAAAGTTATAAGATGAAGAAGGTGGCAATTTACTGTGCATATCCTGAAGAGAAACCAACATAGAATCTCCAGACAGGCACTTAACTCTTTGAGTCCCAAGGAACGCATCATACGTTCATAGGTTCCTACATAGAAGCCAAATGAACGCATGATGTGCAGATTTTATGACTCTCTTTACTACCCCCTGGGCCTGTGATGCTAAACCCCCTGGGACTCAAAGAGTTAAGTGGGAAACAGCTGGACTGAGGAAGGTGATAAAGTTCAAAAATAAAACTCTGAAATTAACATTTATGAGAGAGGCCAAAGGTGGTGGACTGCATTCCACGCATGATACTGAAACAGTTGCACAGGATATAGCATAATGAAAGTATAGACTGTGAGCTCTATATGATGTGTAACATCATGAAACGGTGGCGAGGATGATGAAGATGATGAAGAAGGAATGTTAGCATTCTTGTGTCTTAGAGCAAGGTTTAGTAGTAAGTGAAGCTTTTATGTGGCAATAATCTTATAGCAGTTAATCCTGAGAATTTATATCTTCTTGGCTAGTACAGTCATAAATAACTTTGCATGTTGGGAGTTTTGTTTTTGCTATTGAAAGAAAAATAGGTTATCATCTCGCTGAATGATCAGTCTCAAGTTCTCTACCTGAGAATCTACAATTCTAAACTGCTCAGCAAGCTGCTACACTCTGCTAACATATGACATCATAAATAAATATTCTCCTGCTTTCTGGTCTTCTTATTTATTAAATGATATGTGAATCTTTTATTTATTAACATATTTATTTCTAATATTCCATATATTTATGTGTTCAGTTACTTCATATATTTTGACTCAGTTTGTTTAATTATTATTTCAGCTTCATTTATGTATTGTAACCTTTATTTATTGCTGTTACTTTGTGTATTTGTATTTTGTTTCTTTGCTTTTTGGGTACATCAGTGGTTCTATAAAAAATATGAGCTCAGCATCAGATGCGCAGGAGCCACTCACGTGAAAAGGGTCCTTTACCTGTCTTTACTGCTTACATCAGTGGTTCTCAGCTAAAACCTGTTGGCCCATCTTATTTTGTAAGGTCTGCCATGGATTCCATACATCTTAATACTGATTACTGATTAAAGAATTGACATCATAATACATAGGGCATACCTATAGATGCTCCGTCTCCTGCAGCAAGTGTCTGAAGGTGTAGATGCTAACTATTCCCATAGCACACTGTCATTCTCTTCCTCTCATACTCCTGTCCTTGCTTTATTTCTTAATAATCATACTAGAAAATCTATTAAAATTTATAAATATTAGAATCACAAAAATGGATTGCATTCTAGAGTTTAGGATTTTCATGTAAATGAAAACACAAATGCTTTAATTTGTCCTGGGATTCACCATGGTGTAGTAGCTAGACGCTCGTCTGTGAATCGGAAGGTCGTAGGTTCAGGTCCTCACAAAGCTGGGATTTTTTTTTAAATGACTCGCATGTCGACCCATTCTTAAGTAGGTACCAGGTGCAGTCCTCAGAAGTAAAGATGGCTGGCAGGATGCTGACCACATCACTTATCACGTGCCGATTGGTCTATAATATACAGGTCTAATCCTGTATGCACAATACACCTGAAAGCATGGAAGAGGGTTCTTTACTTTTAATTTGTTCCATGGATCCCGGAGGTTAGCAGATTATCAAATGGGAAACAGTGTATTACATGATGTAATTATTTTTATTTACAGTTGGTAGTTGGTGTCCCTGGCTAAGACGTTGTGAACACGCTTCATAATGCTGAGGTACCTGATTCGATTCTAGCTGCAGACAGTTTGGCAGCAGAACACTTTGAATTTTGACAGTAGTATTGAGAGCGAATCAAACTAGTAAACAATGGCCAACTATTGATTGCATAACTGGCTAGTAAAATCAGACAGCCAAACAGTGCTAGGGTTGGCTCTGCAACATCCTATAAAAGATACCCAACTAACTTGCAGCTTGTAATAGACAGCTGAGACAGCACATGGTGCTAGCATACTTGCCTGGTGGTCATATATTCATATTTTCTCCAGCCTAGCATGAGTGGAATGAGAATCAATGTAGCATAGTGGTTATTGCACTTCCCTACCAGCACAGTTGTCCAGGTTCAATCGTTAAAAGGTTTCTTTTTTATCCCAGTGGCTCTGAGGTTGCCTCGGCCTCATGATAATGAGTTCAAGACAGTTGTCATAATTTTATTAAAGATATCTGGGAATAAGAGATTATGAAGATGGAAACTGACCAGCCTAGCTATCATGGCTTAGAATTTGTGAAGGCCTAATTGGATCTGCTCTGGAACTATATTTGCCCTTTATGAGTGAGTGTATTAAAGGTATTAGAAGTGCTGATTAGGTACATGTCATTGATTTTCAGGCGTGTGGAATAATGAGCAGACTTATAGATTGGCTGCTGCCACTCCTCTGTGTGGTAAGCTACACTTTATGATAAAGCAGACAGGTTAAAGATTCTCAGGGATCAAATAGACAGTGGAACAGAAGAGACAGAGAATTCACACATTGAAAGGCTAATTGAATGACCGTTGAGCAGAGGTTCTGGAAGAAATTCAAAACTCTGGGGAAAACATGAAAGTATTTAATCAGGTGGCAACTAGTACCAGTAGTATGTTGACTCTTTGTTGGCTACTGATGAGCAAGTGAAGGGGATCTCAGCTCAAACCCACGTACTCCGTCGCATAAGCGAGTTATGTTATCAATACCATGCGCTGCAATTACCTTACCGAGGAGCACGCCAAAGGACATGACTTTGTGTCCCTGTATAGACTGATATACATGGAGGGGGGGGGGGGCGCCTGGAGCTGCAAGAAATGAACATTTCACTAAGAGGACAAGAGGAGGAGATCAGAGCACCTATGGATCTGTCTGGAGTACTGTAATGATAATCCTTTCTAATCACTAATCACTAGCTACTGAGGAAGCAGATGAAGCGTATGTAGGAATGTCCTTAGCCCACTGATGTCAATTCTCGATTAATTTTTATCAGGGTAGTTCAGTGGTCAGCAAACTCTTTAGTTGAGAGAGCCAAAATTCAGCAGCAGGATGATAAACAAACATTTTTTGAGAGACAAATTCTTTTCAAGAAACTGTCAAGAGTGATGTTTTTCAGAGTCAAAACTGTTTTGTGGCCAACTGGCCCAACCACACTCAGGTTGCTAAAGAGGCAGCTCACGAGCTGCGATTTGCTGACCACTGGGTTAGTTCAGTGATCATGTAACTGATGTCCCTGTATGATAAATTAACTGCACTTTATTGGATATACCAGTAGCAAGTGGCTGTCCTCAGTGTGTGAATACTGGATTTTTCTATCTTCTTCATCAATGTTTGAAACATTTATATTTCTATTACCAGAATGATATTTTTCTTTGCTTTTGCAATGCTTTATTAGAAAGCTGCCTAAAGATCATTAGTTAAATATACTCATTATTTATTTATCACTTTTGTAGAGATAGATACTCTTTTTGCCTTTACATTAGATTGTGATACAGTGAATTAACCAGATCACATAATACTTTTGTTATGTTGGAAGCTGTTTTTTTTTTTAATAATAATGTTTTTTATTCTTGTTTTCTGGTTTTTTTTAAATTTTTAAACAGATGAGTTAAGCTGGGTAGTTTTTATTTGTTTTAAAGAAATTGAAACTTTGGATCTGATTTTTAATTGTTTGAAGCCATTCTTGTAATTTTTTTTTTAAAGAAAAAACAAAGCATGTTATGCCTCTGTAAGGTTTCACAGCAGATGTCAAATGTTTTTTAAGTAAAGTGTATAATATATAGGGAAGTCACCCTGGTGCAGGGGCTATACTGGGGATCCGAAGGGCATGGTTTCAGGTCCTCACGGAGCCTGACTTTTTTTTTTAATAACCTTGGCTCCCATTTGGACCCAGCCTTAAATGTGTATTAAGTGAAATCCTTGGAAGTAACGGTTACTGGTGTGATGTTGACCACCAATTGGTCTATAAAATATAGGTCTAGCCCTATATACCCAATATGCCTGAAGGTGTGCAAAAGTGTCTTTTTACTTTCATTTCCATTAAATAATGTGTGTGAGGAAAGAAGCATGCTTTAAAGACAGGTGTTCATTTGTTTTAGATCCTGATTTATTAATCTTGTAAGAAAATGACACCCCTAAAAGATCAGATCAGGAATATATCCCAGTTAAAACTGAAGGGTTGAACTGTATATTATTGTTATAATACTACTACCATCTGACCAAGACATAATATACAAATCCTCAACATAAGGTTACCTCTGTACATGTCTAGTTATTGATCTGTCACAAAGCTTTCTCAGATCCTTCAGTATATTCTCAAAACTACATTATATTTGTTCTGTGTAATTATCTCTTTATTTGTCAGCTTTGACAGCTCTGTTACATCTCATTGTTTTACACCAAGTTTACTTGCATAAGGTAATCATAAATCACATAAGAAAAAAAAATTATTCTCCAGATCACATTAAATATTCCCAAAGATAAATTGCATAATCTGATAATCATAATTATATAAAAAGCCCATTTATAATATATTACGTTAACAACCAACACTTCTACATTATGTTATCATAAATACATAATCTATGCAATACAAAAAAAACTTGATATGCCCCAGTTATAACAAGAATAGTTAAACAGGATACCCTTGATTAAACTACTACAACTTAACTCCAGATATAGAGGAACATATTCTTGTCATGCTTGCATTCCACTGTTCATTGTGCAGTAGCCATCATAATCACAACCCAAACATTGTGAAAAGGAAAATGTTTCAAATAATGATACAAATTACATAGGTAACCGAAAAGAATGATTAACTCTTTCAGGACTGCATTTTTTATGAAGTTTGGACAAAACTAATTTATGCAGAATTTTTTTTTACTGCAACATGAATAAGTAATACCCTCCTGAAAAGAATGTCTACATTTAATATATCAAACTAAAGATAAATGAAAACAGAATACATCCAAACTATTTTAGGATCAGTATTGCAACAACAAAAATATGAGAATGAAACCACATTCAAGGATGTTAGACACACATGACGCATTTTGACACAGGCAATTCTTTACTTATCTTACTTTTTTACTTGATTAGCAACACTGTCATCCATTTCTTAGAATTTGCATGCTTTCTTTTCAATTTTGCATCAACTAGTATTTATTTAAGACAACTGATCTAAATACTTTGGATTTTATAACCATTTTTGTGTGACATGTCAAATTTCAGATCAGCCGGACACAACTGATCAAAACAGGGATGATCTGACTGAAACATTTTGTTCAGCTTCATTCCAACTCAGATTGTCTGAATCTAAGTCATCACTAGCATTACCTTTTTCTTCACCTAGTAACCACTGCATAAGATCTTAAGCTTGAGTTTTGGTAATTCTTTGAGTTCACTCTATAGTGGGTGTTGAATGATTGGAAGCTCCTATTTAACGAAAATCTCACACATACACAATTGTATAGCATAGATTTAATTAAAGTAAAGCAAGATACTTTGTTTCATTTATAGTAGTGTTTTTCAAGGAAAATCAACAGATAAATTGGTTTCAAATGACATACTAAGATTTCGTTGCTTGTGTATGCTTCTGTTGAAAACTGGATAAGGCAGTTTAACTGTTTTGTTTTCCGGTGCAGTTGGGAGTTGTAAATAAATCAGCACTTTCAGTTTAGAAAGATTGACTTGTGCAATACATGTGTGTGTATACTTGACACGTTTTCTGCCTCATGTTGTTTTAGAATTAATTGTCAGCCGTATGTGTTATTGTTTGTGTTATTTTTAAAAAATTCAGTAATAATAATAGTTGTAGCAGATTACTGCAAAATGTTGTAAAACATGAAAAGAATAGATGAAATGTAACATGCTAATTAAAAAAAAACTACATGAGAGACTTAGGTAGTGCTTGGAGATTTGTAGCAGTCTGGAGGGGGAAAACAGTCATCAAGTCAGTTATGCCATAAAACTCTAAAGTCATATTGAAGACAATCATTTATTGAAAGGTGGCACTTCACTAGTCTAAAGGTATGACACAAAATAAAACAGAGCAATAGGGCTATTCAAGTAGCAACAGCTTTGGAATACTTTTAGCCATTTCACTAGAAAGCTTTGGTGACCAGAGAGTTAACATCTGCTAAAACAACCACATCAAGTCTTAATTAAAATGTGTGTATTTATATGCCTCATTTTCATACTGGGTAGCCATATTTGCCAGCAAAAGAAAACATTGTGGTATGTTATTTATGTGTTACTTTAATATTTTGTTTTGTTTGTTTCAGAAATGTTATAATTTTATTGATAATTCAAAGTTTTAATGTTTTTCACCGATCGAAAAAATCTGAAGTTTAGATTTTTCTGTTACCCAGTATAGCTTCACCAGTATGTATGTGTTTGACTTTTTTTCTTTTTCTCCATTTATCAATCTGTTTCTCAGTTACTTTATGTTTAACGAATAAATAAACTTGCCTTTTATGTACAAGCTGGAATCTGATCTGATCTATGTGTAAGTGAATTGTTTGTTCGTTTTTAGTCGAATCAGAAACCAATGAGATGATTCAATGTGTTTTTAAATTTGAGAGTTATGTGCTGATCTCTGAGAAAAGAAGAATAAATTATCTGTGCTTATTTGACTAGATCATACTGATGACATTGCTCAATTACAACAGAATAAGGGGAGCACCCAGACAGGTTATGATCAAGTACTGCGTTGATCTTTATATCTGGCCCATTTATTTGACCAGTTAACTTGACCGGCTAAATTAGTTAACTGAGTTAGACTCAAATGGTATCTTACAAAAGTTCTGTTTTCATGAACTCTTTGAATATCAGGGGGTTTAATAAAGACAGTCGTAAAATTGGCGCATCATGCGTTCATCGGGCTTCTAGGTAGGAACCTATGAACGTATGATGCATTCCTTGGGACTCAATGAGTTAAAAGGTTCACAAAGACAAACTGTTACATACCATATGTTCTGTAAGAATACAAAGATGTCATTGCTACTATCTTGCCTATTTCCTTCATATCTGCTGACCATATGTAAAGAAAAAAAATATTAGAAGATGTATAAAGGAAAGTCTGAGAAAGGGCTACTCACTAATAAAACATTGATTATAATTAAAAGAGTGAATCAAGAACCTTCATTTATAGACTGTGTGCAATGAGTCATTATCATTATCTAAATAAACATGCAGTTTGCATCTCCCAGCTTCAATTAGCACAGTGCATGTTTCAGCTTGCATCTGCACTTTGCATGGTTATTGCTTGTGTGTACACTGACTGCAGTTTCCTTGCATACATCATGAATTCATGAATACCCTAAATGTAGCCTTGAATCTCCAGCACTGTTACACCAGTTGGTCTGATCGTGTACACAGAAGATGTAACCAGTGTCTGAGTTAACATTTAAGGTTCTACTTAGGCTTTATTTCTGCTCTGAATGAATTTAGTAAATTTGCTTGTGTAGCTGTTTTTAATTACATTAACCAGTGTTTTGAAGTCATTTTAAGAGTGAAAGAGAACTGAAAATATTTTAGTTACAGTATGTTGTAGGACATTTTATCTGAAGAGAATGATGCAACTTGATCTGCTGTCTTTTGTTTGCCATTTCATGTGTTTCAATAAAAAAAAATACAAACTCAATTATTGTTGTTGAGCCTAAAAAGATTTAATGATTTTTGTGTCGGAAATACTGTATAGGTACTGTCTCTTTCATAAAAGACATAAAAAAATGTATACCTCAGAAGTAAAGAAATACCAGATGGAGATTCTTGAAAAAAAAAAAAATGTAACGTCAAGAACAAACAAAACAAATCAAGCATTTTCCATGCATAACAATTTATCACAACCAAAGGGGTTTAGTCTGAAGACAAATCTCATTATTTAAACAAAAACAGTTTTGGGAATACTACCATACAACAGTGAGTGTTGGAAAATGACAGCAACTATTACATATAAAGTAGATATTTTTTTGAAACACCCTAGACTGTATGGTTCTGAGGTCCATGAGCCCAGTCGAAGAGCAACCCGACGTGAATACAGGACAGCTGCAATCCAATTCACCATTAATGGACTGACCTCCTTCTCCTTCAGTGCAGTCATCAAGATGTCATATCTTACTCTGTTATAAGCATCCTCGAGATCCAGTGCTACCACCATAGTTTCCTGTCTGTTCTGAAACCCTTCATAGACTTCAAAAGCAAAAGTGGCCGCATTTGCCCATGTGTCCTTTCCTGGCCTGTAACTTCCCAGACTTCTTGGAAGAAGCTTTCCCCTTGCCAAAAATTCTTGCAACTTTACAGCAACTATCTTCTCCAAGACCTTCCCAAGTGTGTTTTGTAAGGTGATGATTCTAAAGCCATTGAGCTTAGTTAGTGCCTTGTGGGAGAGCGTGTGCAGTGCGGAGGAGCAGATTCATCACCACAGTGTGGTGAGACTGATGCAGTTGGGAGTGACGAGAGGTTCTGACTGATGCTCGAGGCTCAGAGGAAAAGCAAGACGGACGTTTAATCAGAATGCTACTGGCACCATTAGTATCGGAACTCTTTGCTGGCTGCTGAAGATGGGGACGGAGCACTTGTGGGAATACCCCGAGTTATGTGATGTCGGTTCTTGAATCAAATCAAATCAAAACATGGCAGATGTCAAACAGACATATATGGAGGACCTAATGAAATCTAAAAAAAGACAGATAGAAAAAGAAAAGAAAATTAAAGAAAATACACTGATATGGGATTCCTAGGGCAGAACAGCAGCAAACTGGCAGTAATGGAGTAATTCAATAGTGAGCACCTTGTGTATCAGGATTGAATTGGAAGATGACATAGAGACCGATTAATTCATTCAAAGCCATTTGATGTGTCTAGTTTGAGAATGGAGGTGGCGACAGTCTCTGCTGCCTTCCACTAGCTTGAAAATCAGCTGTACCCACATGCCATGATTGTAAGTGACTCACAGAGCATGTTGAGAAAGGTGAAGACAGGTATGTTCTGTGCATCACTTCAGAGGTCCCAGGTAGTTAGCGTCCTTTGGATATTCTCTCCAGGTCATGCAAGTGTGTTGGAAAATGAGCAGGCAGTTAGACTGGCTGGTTCTGCGCCACTTGGTGGTGAACTGATATATGACAAGCTGGATATTGTGAGGGCCCTCTGGGAACAAGTGAGCCGTGTGGAGGCGCAGATAGATCATTACGGTGTGAGGAGAATTAGAGCTGCGAGAAGTTACCAGGGGATCTAGTGGATGTTCAACACTCAGGAGAAGGATTAGACAGTTACACAATCAGACAGTGACTTGTGCCATCACAACTGGAACTCTTCACGTGCTGCTGGAGATGGGGATGGAGCACTTATGGGGGTGTCCCGAGTGCTGCGATGTCAATTCTTAATTGAACATTTAACATTCTTGTAGACTAGACTCTAGTCATGGTTGCAGATTCACAGTAGCTTGGTTTTCACAAACATTTACTTCTCATAAAGTATTCATTACCATTTATTACATCAGTCTGGTCCATGGTTCATACCCCCTTCACAGTCGCCTTAGCTGCACATTTTCATGCACTAAAATGAAAGTGATCAGTCCCAGCCACCGCAGAGACATCAACAACTGTCTCTGGACCCAACCCATCTCATCCTTCCTGAGCATACTCATTGAAAACACAAGATAAGAAAGCATAAGAGGCACTACCTTTCTTGGTATCTTACAGTGAGGGCCCTATAGCCAAAAACACAGGGCTACATTAACTGCCACACAATCGCACTGCAAGATATGGCCGGTTGCATATCCTTCAGAGAAGTCACAGGTCAGCGCTTGGGGTCACGGGTCAATTGCGCGCTTCCGGCTACTTCATGTGTGCTTTCCGGGCGATAATGGCTACCGCAAAGCTGCAGGGGATGCAGAAGCTGCTGCTCGTGAGTCCTAGCCATCTAGTTTAGCCCCAAACCCCGCCGCATGAGCGGCGTGGGGGCCACATGGCGGTAGCGGTTGTTGGTGGAAAACCGCCGGAGGACCGCATATTAAGTAGCCGGAAGCGCGCATGGACCCGTGACCGCGGCTCAGCTGGATATTTTGCCGCCGCCATCTTTGCCGACCGTTTGTCGGAGGACAGCCGAAATTTTTTTTTTTTTTTTTGCAGTCACATGCTGCACCTCCAGATTCAGCATCCTCTGCAATACAGGGTCATGCCTTTTGCTGTAATATAAAAAAATGCAATAGGTAATTTACTTAGTGATACCCGTGATCTCTCTATAAATAACATCACTATGTATCACACATATTTTGTTAATACAAATACAGCAGACTTGCAGTATAAAGATACTGTCAATTCAAATAATAAAAGTCACTTCTTTTTGTTATTTGTCCATCAGTTTGACAACAGACATATATCTTTATCATCTTTAAATGTCATACTGGATGGCATATCATGTACCCTTACAGCCCTTCTCTATTTATGTTTATGAGATCATGAGACCACGGATCATCTTTTGCCATTTATCTAGCACCCTCTCTTGTTTTGATGACATTTGTCTCCAAAACCCACATTTTTGTAAGCCATCATAATGTTCCACATAGCCTTTTTTCTAAAGTGAAAAGAATGACTATTATATTAGTGCAGTCCCTAAAAAACAACTAACAAAAAGAACCATTTTCACGCCTTCATGCGTACTGGGCATATATTGCAAGACCTATATTTTATAGACCAGTCAGCACTTGGTGGGTGATGTGGTCAGCATCACGCTGGCGGCCTTTACTTTCCAGCACTTTACCTGGAGTGCCAAGGCCATTCCTGAAAAAGCATCTGGCTCATATAGGCAATACTACTGAATAATAAATAACCAATCGCAAGTGATTAGAAACCAAAAAAAAATTATAATTAGTGTTTGATATAATTAGGTAATTTAATTACATTTAATTAGAATTTTTAAAGCTAAGGCTCTTCAAAGAAAAGTTTATGTTAGAAATTTCAGTCTGACTGACTGACTTTTTACCCCACCAGGACATCACTTTTTCTTCTTCTTCAGCCCGTGAGGTTCATTGCTGCAGATATTACCCACCTCCATTCATCTCTCTGGTTAGTCTTCTCTTTCCAGTTGGTGACACCAAGGATTTGCAGGACTGTCTGGATATTATCTCTCCATTGTCTTCTTGGTCTGCCTCGTGGTCTACGACCATTTATCTCCCTCGTGTATACAGTTTTTACTTCTGTGTCATCTGACATTCTCTCAATATGTCCCCAACCAGTTCAGTCTATTAGCTCTCATGATGCCTGAGATCAGTGGTGATTTAAACAGATTATAAATTTCGTTGTTGTTTCTCACTCTCCATTCACCGCTGTTTGCATCTTTGATGGGTCCAAAGATTCATCATAAAACTCTGTTTTCTAAAACATGTAGTAAGGCTTCATCTCTGTTAGCTGTGCTCCAAGTTTCAGAGCCATGTAACACGACTGGTCTTATCAACGTTTTATATATTTTGATCTTGGTTGTGCGAGACAGACACTTTGACTTTAATAGATGTTGAAGGGCATAGTATACTTTATTTCCAGATTGTATTCTAGATTGTATTTCTTCCGTCAGCATGTTGAAGCAGTTGAAGTTTGCATCTGAGTACTTATATGTTTCAGCTCATTAGATTTTTATATTATCGACTTGTATGTGGCCGGAGTTTATATTCTGTCCCTGTCTAGTTATTATCATGTATTCTGTCATATCTTGATTGATACCTAGTCCCATTTTCTGAGCTGATTTTTTTTTTAAGAGGGTCAGTGTTATAACATTCTCTAGTTCATTTTCTCCAAAGATATTAATATCATCAGCATATCCAAGTATTCTTGTAGTTTCTCCTATAGTACATTCTTATTTCAATTTCCTTATAATTCTCTGCAGGGCCAAGTTGGAAAGAAGTGGGGACAGAGCATCACCATGCTTTAAACCAGATGTTATTTGAAAAGAGTCTGACTTTCTGCGTTTATATATTACTATGTTACAAGTGTCTTCCATACATAGTTTGATGATGGTAATTAACTTCTTTGATATTCCAAAGTCCTTCATAGCATTCCATAAACTGTTTCTATGTACACTTTTTAAAATCCACAAAAACATTATGTACATCTTTTCTATATTTCCAATTTTGCTCTGCTATTTGCCTTAAAATGAATATATGATCTATTGTACATCTATTCTGTTGGAAACCCTTGGTAATTTCCTAATATGTTTTCGACCTATGGTTTTAGCCTGTTTAGCAGTACCGCCAATAGTATCTTATAGCTTATAGACAATAGTGATATTCCTCTATAATTTTCAAACAATTCAGCAAAGTATTAATTCCATCTGTTACATATTTCCTCGAGGAAATGGAGAGGGGAGAAGGAATAGAAATAGGAGAGCCAAAGCCCAGAGAGTCAGACGAAAAACAGAGTATCTTGGATTAAAGCATATTAGAGTGGGTTACTGGAACTGTCGTAGTGCTAGCAGAGAGGACCTGTACTGAGAGACTGATTTATGTGACTTTAATATCATCATGCTGCAGGAATTAAACAGTTAGATATGAGTGTCATGGATACATTAGTTACATAAATTCTACTGGACAGGGAAGACATGGACAATGTCTGCTGGTGAAAAATGGGTTGCAGCATGGGGTTCTTGACCTGGACCAGTGGAATCATAGTACACTAGAGGTTCAGGGTATACAGATAGATAATGGGGTAACAACCTGGAATTTAGTAAATGTTTACGCTGCTGTTAAATCTCTTGTCAAAAAGGAACATTGGGACTGGCTCAAAGAGTTTGAGAAAATCCCTGGTAATAGGCTTCTCATCTGTGGGGATTTCAATGCGTGGAACAGAGCATGGGACAGTAGTGGGGAAAATAAGCAAGGAAATGCTTTAGCGTAGGCTATGGTGGATGCAGAGGTAGTTTGTATAAATGATGGTAGGCCAACTAGAGTTTCAATGAGACCTGATGATGCAGACATGGCCATTGATTTGGCTTTTGTTACCCAGTCAGCAGTGCTGGACACAAAATGGAGTGTCCTGGGCGATCATGGAAGTGATCATATGCCATGCTAAGTCTTGATTTCTAAAGCGAGCCAAATATGATATTTTGATTTCTGCACTCATGGAGAAGGGAATTTTGTCCGTGGCTTGTGAACTGGATAGCAACTGTCCTGCAGTCACGTATGGTAGTCCTTCGCCTGGGTACATGAACCTCAGAACAATGTAATATCACTCCAGGACTACGCCAGGGTTCTGCAATTTCATCAGTGCTCTTAAATGTGTATACAAACAAGATTGCAGAACTTAAATCACCAGGTTTGTTTATGTATAGGACATCACACGAGCTATAAACACCCATGACACAAAGTGCCACCATTCGGATGAGGATCACCTGTGGAGAGGTCCCAGAAATCATGTTCAACCGTTAGGTTAATTATATTAGGGCCCCAGGCAACAACCAGGGTCGGACTTTAAAAAAACAACATTAAACCCACATGAGCACAGTGTAATATCAAACTTACATTATCAGGGTTTCAATAAAATGCATCGTACAATATTAGTACATTATCTGAGGTTATTGATGGTAGCACAATATGGCCATACATCATATTACCAACTACAAGTCACAGGCTGAGAATTATCCCTTTATTATCAGTAACATTTAATAAGTCACTCATGCTGTTCTGCATTTTTAAGAGACAAGACTATCTGTTATTAATGGTGTAATAGGAATTAAACTCTACACATTAATAGGAATATGACAAAATAAAGGCAGCCAGGGGTGCCACGAGCATATTTCAGGGGTGCCACGACAATAATAATAATTGTGCTTGTATTTAATATGATAATACTAACTGATAATACAAAAATGAAGGTTTATGAGTCTTGTATCCTGAGCACATTACTGTACGGCTGCGAATCCTGGACTCTCTATGCTCCACAGGAAAAAAGACTGAATACCTTCCATATGCGCTGAGACGCATCCTTGGTATATTATGGCGAGACCTTGTCTCCAACGAATGTGTGCTCACAAGAGCAAAAATACCATCAATGTATTGTATGCTGAAGCAGAGACGTCTGTGCTGGCTGGGACATGTCTCCCGCATGGAGGATGGTCGTATTCCAAAGGATCTCCTATATGGTGAATTGGTAACTGGTAATAGACCTACAGGAAGGCCAAAGCTGCGCTATAAAGATGTATGCAAACGTGACCTAATAGATACCAACATAGGCACAGAGACATGGGAAAATCAGCTGTAGATCGACTACTATGGAGACAGAAAGTGAAAGACGGACTGTCACATTTTGAAAGAAACCGAACACAACGAGCTGTGGAGAGGAGACACCGGAGAGTAAAACTGCCTCACAAGGAGGGAGTATCTGCTTTTGTGTGTATCCTGTGTGGCAAAGGCTGCCATTACTGCATCAGACTTGAGTCACAGCAGATGCTGTTCCCAAAGCCAGCGGCACATCTCCATAGTCCCCCGGGACTGACGGATGCCATTATTATTATTATTATTATTATTTTATTTTAACCACAGTCAATAAAGTTTACTATTACTGGTTAGCAGATGTGTGAATGAAATGATGTAAGAAAGGTGGGCGATTAGAAGAGAGGTATGTTAGGCCTGCATGCTCAGTTCTTAACCCTTTGAAAATAAAGTTTATTTGTTTGTTCGTTCATTCAAGAGCCAATACAAAATAGGTAAGGTGGTCAAAGAGATGCTGATAACATCATGAATCAAGTTCCAGGGTATGTGTAGGTAAGATGGCCAGCATGATGTAAAATCGTACATCATTCTAATTTTCATGATACTGAAGAAATTAATGTCAGCTAAACTATACACATACACATAGAAAAGAGACAACAATATTAATTGGAATACCTTTTATTATGTACAAAAAATATAAAAATAGCTTTCAAAAAGCTGAAATAATTTAGTACAGCTTCTGATAAAGCATAGCCATTCAGTCAAACAGCAAGTGCCAGAAAGTGATCGCTGTCTTATGTGTCTTAGATATTTTATATATCTCTTGTTTATATTTTTTACTATAATTACCGATAGGTCATCTCTACCAATACCCTGCCCCCCCACGCACGCACATACAAAAGTATATATAATTCAGCACAAAAAAACCTGTATAAAAGGTAAAATACTAAATGTATTTAGACATCAAGGGATGGATTCAGGTTATCATAGCTCAAAGCACCATTAGTGTCCAGATCTAATGTGTTATGGTGAGCATCTGCTTCATGTCAAGTGAGATTGCTGCACATGACTCTTCAATATTTTTGCCAACGGGCTGGTGGAGTGACTGGTTTTTTTTAAAAAAAATGACATACATCTTTTGAAGTTCCCATAGGTATTAGAACTCATGTCAGTAGCAACCGCATGTCAGTAGCAACATCTTCTAAGAGTACAATATACTACACAGTGCTACCGCAATTTGTTTAAGTTTATATATTCCTTATTTCCTTATCTCTTTTCACGCCTTAGGCGCATCGGGCATATCGGAAGAGCGTCCCATATTTTTACAGACCAATCTGCACTGGGTGGTTAATGTGGTCAGCATTACGCCAAAGTTTATATATATATATATATATATATATATATATATATATATATACATTTTAAAAAAGCAACCCATAGACATATCTGCAGGCACACTTTAATTCGATGGACTCTGTATATAAATATCTTTCCACACTTACTATATTTCAACTTTTCATAGAAATGCTCATCTGTTGCTGAATTTCTGCTATTCACTTTAAAAAGTATACACATCACTATACAGCTCATTCTGAAAAGTATACACATTACTATACAGCAGCAACTGACATTTACAACACATAAAAATGGATACTACACAATACTGAACAAACACATCTGTACATTTTCTTGTATAAATAAAAACATTATATACATGAAGCAAACTATATACAAAATACTGATTTCATCAACAGATTATGTTCACACACTTCACGCTACATATAGACATTTATATAATCAGTCAATCAGGTGCCTTCTCAACAATAATGGTGGTTTGTAATGAATTTCCAAAAGGGTCTCTAGTCCTGTCTGTACATATTTCTATCTCCTCTTTTATTCTCTTTATACTTTGATACGCTCTGTGTCTCAGTCACTTTACCTGTTTCAGTTCCAGAAGGTTCTGCAGTAAATGTCCAAAGGGGCAGACAATCACTTTAAAAATTATTTAGTGCTGTCAAATAAGTGGAAATAACCAATGTAGAAGCCAGATTTCAGTAGTGTGCTGATTATCATACGTCTCCTCGTACTGAAAGAGTTCACTTCCTCCATATCACAGTTATTGTAACTCATATTCTTATACTGTTACATTCAAGCGCTGACAATTTGGCACATAATTTTTTCAGAACAACTGTCTGGAACTCATAGAGTCTGAGATGAGTTTTTAAAATTGTGAGTTTAAAAAAAAGTTAACAGTTTGAACATATAATGAAATGAATTCTCAATTAATTTATTTTGTCTATTAAAAAAAAAAATCTTAATGAATTTAAAAAAAAATTGTCAATCCACAATGACCATCTTTTCCAAAGCAACCTATGATATATGATCAAGCACTTTATAATTTATGACTTAAATTTGTGGCATATATTTAAAAAAAAAAAAAACGTAAAAAGTGCTTTATATTTGCACGTCTCTCTAAGGCTATATCATATTCATCTGTAGAAATTTACAATTTTAAATAATTAATTGAATACTATGTAACCTAACAGGTATACAAAATTAAGTGTTTTTCTCTCTCCAAATAATAAAATAAATTATTCATTGTGTATCATAACAATAAGTTCATCAAAATCCCATAACAATGTATGTTGTTGGGTCACCAATTACTGTTCACTGTCAGCTCCCTCCACCCCTGTGGATCAGATGCAATGAACTTGATGTGTGCATGTTTCAGGTACCAATAAGTTTCATTCTTAAAACAAAAATTGATTAATACATAATAAATTTTAAAAAATAACAAAAAAAAACCCAGCTGTTTCATTCATAAGGAGCACATTGGTAAACTCATGTTTTGTATTTGTGTGAAACATTGTTGCCACACATTTATCTGCATGTGGTGGGATCCAGAAGACTAGCAGGGCAATAGCAAGCTTGTGGCACCAAGAGAGAGAGGCTCATTGTCTGATTATAGAATTAATCAAGAAAACAGAGCATATAAGAACATTCCAAGTAGATGTAGACAAATACATGGCATCTGCATTGTGCAGTTTGATTCATAGTTTTTTTTTCACCCCCCCTCCCCCTCCAAAGGAGATGGAGAGTGTATGCAGTCATGATTCACAATCTCACCTGAAATTTATCTCTTTGTCTCCGCCTTGCTCCTTTTTTTTTTTTTTAACAGGCTTCAACAGCTGTCTTACAGTTTCTTTAGTTTATTTCTTCTCACCGCTTCTTTGCACACCACAGACTGTCTACATCTAATTTACCTAAGCAGTTTCCCCTACAAGTAGATCATCACAATCTGAAGAGAATAGTGCAGCCAGGAGTGACTAGCGGATCTGGCCAACACTCAGGAAAGGAGTGAGATGGACATGCAATCACAATACTAGTACCATCAGAATTGGAACCTGGTGCTTGCTGCTGAAGATGGGGATAGACTGTTTATATGTTCCATGTGCTCTGATGTCAGTTATTAACACAAAACTCTAGTCTACAGTTTTCAGTCAACAAACTGAAATCCAAAATTGCAACACATATGCTCTCTGGCTTGGGTGATAATGCACCTACACAAGCTCACTTCCCACTGTTATTTAATATTCATATGTTGACATTTTTTCCTGTGCCAGGATGCAACCTGTCCAGCATCTATTCTCTTTTCTTTGTTCCTGTTAAATCTAATCAATTATTAAAGTGTTTCCCAAACTTTTCTTAGTCACAGTGCCTTTTATTTTCAATTAAAATGTTTCCACGGCGCCCTAACCTAAGTAAAAGTGTGACTATTTGTATGTAGGAGATAAAAATAATAAAACTCGTGTATCTTCGAATATTTCGCGGCACCGCTGTGAGGAGTTCGCAGCTCCCTGGGGCGACACGGTGCACAGTTTGGGAATCACTGAATTATTACATTCTATCTTCTTATCTATAAATAAACAGAGAGGGGAACCATTTGAAGCCGTTAAATATTATGAATTAATCAAGTAACAGAAAGTATTGTGAACGGCATCATAGAAAGAAGTAGAAAGATAGAAGAACACACTAGACAACATAAAAATCGAAAGCTATAGTTACCGTGCCTCTGTCACCTCACGGCGTCTGCGCCTTGAATAACGTAAATTGTTGCTGTGATTGTTATTTGACATTTGCCTCGTTAATATAAATTTCTGTAACCTATGGTATGGGTTGAAATGAATTCTGTCCATATTCCATAGTCTGGATTTAGCTGTACGATAGACATGGCCTGAGCTTTTTTTGGGGGTGCCGAGTTCTTATCTTAGTGCACTTGTATTCATGGCGAGGCGCAGACGCCGTCTGGAGGTGACAGGTTCAATTCCCGGCACGGTAACTATAGCTTTCGATTTTTATGTTGTCTAGTGTGTTCTTCTATCTTTCTACTTCTTTCTATGAGTGCCGTTCACAATACTTTCTGTTACTTGATTAATTCATAATATCTTCTTATCTGTGTATTTCCCTATAAATGTAATCTGTTATTATATTCTCTTTCATTCTTTATGACTTCCTTCAAATTTTATCAGCTATTACATTATCTTTCTGTATGTATTTTCTTAATATATCTATATGCATTCTGCTGTATTCTTATTTGTCCCATTTGTATCATCCTATTATACTAAGCATTTGTTTTACATTCCCATCTGTCTCAATGTATTGTCCCATTATTCTCATCATTTGTTTTACATTCTCATATGTCCTCCATGTATTGTCCCATTATTCTCAGCATTTGTTTTACATTCTATGTCCTCCATGTATTGTCCCATTATTCTCAGAATTTTTTTTTTTACATTCTCATCTGTCCTCCATGTATTGTCCCAATATTCTCAGCATTTGTATTTTATTCTCATCTATCCTCCATTTATTGTCACATTATTGTCAGCATTTGTATTTTATTCTCATCTGTTATCCATGTATTCTCAGCATTTTTGATGTTTTGTTTGTCCTTTATGTATTTCTCCTATAACTCCAGCCAGATGTCACAATATGCTGCAGTTTTCTCTCTGTGTGGCTGGTCACCCACTTAGAACAAAGCACAAACCTCTGTACTTCTAGTGACCACCGAGATCTAAACCTGGACCCATAACTAAAGACAGTCTGAACATGAAACAGTGACATTCAGACACAAGGCAAATGGCATAACCACTCTGCCATGTTTAAAAAGTAGTTCATGTGGTAACTGCCATATTATGCCTCATTACGCTTCATTCACCAAAAATATAAGTCCTCTCTCACGTCCTGATTACAGGTGTAATTGTGTTATCATTTTATTTCATTTGTAAAAGATTATCAGACATAATTGAGCAGTGTACACAGGTAGTTGTCAATCTGATACAGACTTCTAGAAACTACACGAACAATTCCCATATATTTTCAGTTGCAATAGTGGTTCATTGCTATGTATATATACACACAATGAAACACTGCAAATAAAAATGAACATTAACATTTTAAACAAATGTGCACAGATAATAACAAAATATTTTTTTGGCTTATATCACCATAACTGAATTATCCCACATGAATGAAAATTAGCCACATTCATCATCATCAGAACTATTAATTTAATTGCATTTTTTAAATCTAAACCAATTTTCCAATCCACTTTAAAGTTCATTAATATGCTTTATACGTTCTTTTTTGTTATTTTTAAGCCCCCACACTGGCTCTTGCCAGGGGCCGCAATATAGCCTGACCATAAATATGGCCTAATGGCTGAGCGCAGTTTCCAGGTCCTCTCCACAGGGGATCCTCATCCACATGGTGGCACTTTGTGTCATTGGGTGTTTATCGCTTGTGTGATGTCCTAGTGGGGTAAAATG
The DNA here is from genome assembly GCA_905116865.2 of Candidula unifasciata. Classification (NCBI taxonomy): domain Eukaryota; kingdom Metazoa; phylum Mollusca; class Gastropoda; order Stylommatophora; family Geomitridae; genus Candidula; species Candidula unifasciata. Next base: position 167,261 of record CAJHNH020000676.1, read on the forward strand.
TACTACTACTACTACTACTACTACTACTACTACAAGTGTATAAAAATATTTAATAAATCCATGAATGTGCCACTGAAATAATAATATGTGAACCAATCACTGTGTGAACTATTGTAACATTCTTATGCATGTATCTCATGATGCACATTTTTAAATATTTGATTCTGTCTCCAAGATCAACCCAAACCAGCACTGTGTGGACATAATCATCTGCTGAGTGCTGAATGGTCCATAAAAATATTGTTTTAACACCATATGCCCGGAATGAAAAGGGTCCTTTACTTTTTTACTTCTCATCAAGTACTTTGAAAACTGGCATGAGTGATCATGTCTCTGCACAACCTCCATCTCATGACTGTTAACTAATACTACAAACATTCCATTAATAACAATTATATTTTTAAAATCATTTAAAACTTAATATTTTAAAGGATTTTTTCAGATAAATATTTTGTGGTTCTATAAATGTTTATAGTGTTAAAAACAAAACAATAATTTAATGTATGTATCAAAGCTTAAGACAGCACAGGCGGAGCATAATGGTGCCATGAACAAAGTCTGAAAAGCCCTGCTTTTGAAAGAAACATTATTACAAGAAAGACTGCAAGCCTTGAGATGTTTACATATTGATGACTCTTTAAATTACATGTCCCGTGTGAAGTAACTATTATCTTTAGTTATAAAATAACAACTTTCACCTTCTTCTCATTTATCTTCTAATTGTTAGTTTCTTCATTTGTATCATCTTCTTCTGTTGATATGTTTCATCTTCATCATCTTCAAGTATTTGATTTCATCTTATGCTCTATTTCTCTTTATTTCTGTCATTCTTACCTTCTTCTCTGTGCCCATCTTTGTGATCTTCTTCTCTTTGTATTTGTAATTATCTTCATGAGCTTCTTTTCATCTTTGTCATCTTCTTCTCTTCAATATCTTCTTTTCTGCACATTGGTCTTCTTCAACTGCATTCTTCTTCTTTTCTTCTTCGGCATTCCAAGTCCTTGAGGTTCACTGTGGCAGATATCACCCGCCTTCTCTTTCCAGTTGGTGACACCAAGTGTTTGTAGGTGTGTCTGGATATTATCTCTCCATTGTCTTCTTGGTCCGCTTCATGGTATACGAGCATTCATCTCCCTTGTGTATACAGTTTGTACTTCTCTGTCATTTGACATTCTCTCAATATGCCCAACCATTTCAGTCTATTAGCTCTCATGAAGCCAGTGATCAATGGTGATTTAAACAGATTATGAATTTCGTTATTGCTGCTCCCTCTCCATTCTCTGCTGTTTGCATCTTTGATGGATCCAGAGATTCATTGTAAGACTTTGTTTTTGAAAATTTGTAATAAGGTTTCATCTCATTTAGTAGTGCTCAAAGTTTCACAGCCATATAAAACGACTGGTCTTATTAATGTTATATAGATTTTAATCTTGGTGTTGCGAGAGAGAGAGAGAGAGACTCTGACTTTAGCAGATGTTAAAGGGCACAGTATACTTTATTTCCAGATTGTATTCTTGACAGTATTTCTTCTCTCAGCATGTTGGAGCAGTTGAAGTTTGCACCTAAGTATATCAACTTGTATGTGGCCTGAGTTTATATCCTTCCACTGTCTTGTTATTATCATAGAGCATCACCTTGCTGTAAACCAGGCGTTCTTTGAAAAGGGTCTGACTTTCTACCTCTATATGTTACTTTTTTTAAAGAGTATTTCATCAATAATTTGGTCATGGTGATTAACTTCTCTGGTATTTCAAAGTCTTTCATGGCATTCCATAAATTGTCTCTATGTATACTATCATATGGCTATTTAAAATCCACAAAAAACATTATGAACACCTTTTCTATATTCCCAGTTTTGCTCTGCTATTTGCCGTAAAATGAATATCTGATCTATCGTTGATCAGTTCTGGCTTAAAGATATTCATTGTTAATACTTCTTTCTCTACATATTTAACTTCTTCATGGTCATTTTTCTCTCCTCTTTTCAATAATTTTCTTAATTTTTGTTAAATGATGTGCTTCAGTAAGTGGTGATGGACTTCAATACACAGGGCATAATTCTCATATGTTTTTTCTTTTTCTGCAAAGCAATTGCTGGTCCGCCAAGAGCCACACAAAGCATGAAACTGTAGCTGTATATAACAATCCCTCTCCCTTTCCAACCACTCACACCCCAGGATCTCTGGAAAGAAATTCCACACTGATCCCCCAACCTTCACAGCATGAGGCAAATGGTTTACCACTTCATCAGAGTCCTCTTGCATATTTCAGTAAGTACAGCGAAATAAATCCACATCTGCAACATTCTTCTTCTTACATGTTTGAAAATCTGCTTGTAAACTGTCACTCCACCATCTTCTAGGTATGTCTCTGTTCTACTCCCATTCAATGTATTTGCAAATACAGATGTTGTTTCTGTTACCTGCCATTCTCTCTAAATACCTCAACCAGTGCAGTCTATTAAGTAAAAGAAAAGATCACTTTACACGCCCTTAGGCGCATCGGGCATATGGGAAGAGCACCCATATTTTTTACAGACCAATCGGCACTCAGTGGGTAATGTGGTCAGTATTACACCGGCCGTCTTTGCTTCCCCAGGACAGCCATCCTGGTACCCATTTTAGGCTGGGTCGATCTGCGACATCCCATACCACGATAAAAATCCATGCAGCCCACGTTGGATTACGAGTCAGACTTGCAACGCCTTAGCCACGGACGCCGAAGTGCAGTCTATTAGCCCTAATGAAATTGGTAATTAGTGGTGATTTAAACAGCATTGCACTGCATGTTTCAATAGCCAATGAAATGCACATCTGTAACAATACCTCCTTATTTGAACAATGTCACAGACAGTGACCTGAAGCTTCTATTCACTGAACACCCCATCCGCACCATCACCCTGAATGACTTCAGAACTCTCATGTTCATTGTCATCAGCCGCTAGAACAGCCAGGCTATTGTTGCTGTCACCTGGGTAGCCCGAATCCGCTTGGCTGCCAGAGTATGTGCTGCCCCGCTTGTTGCTGCAGGCCATGATGCTGTTGTTAATACCACTGTCTGACATAGTAGAGCTGTTACTGCTATTCGATTGTGAGGACAGTCGAGAATTTTCATCAGGTAGTTGAGCTTGTGACAACTTGGTTAAAAGAGAAATCCACCTGGCAGGAAGAATAAAATCTCTATTTAAATAAGTCATTATTTTCTTCTTTTTTTAAAGGTTAGTGAATGCATTTAACAATTTCAGGACCCCTGAGTGCTACGGTTCGATTTACAAGGTGGATGGTTTATTTAAAAAAAACAAGTCTCATGGTTTTTAGACAAAGTACGAGCATCGTACCGTAAGACAGTCTGTGGCCTCACCACGTAATGTTCTCAAGAACAACGGTGGGTGCACTCTAGCCAACCTATATTGTGGAGACGGCACATCATTTTTTGTTTAATTTACTCTGTCATTACCAAAATATTTTAAGAAAATGCCCCAAAAAAGATAATATCCAGAATGAATAAATGCAATTTATACTTCTAAAGGCACAACATATATACCGCTCAATTTTTCAAAATAAAGCCAGATTTCTTTAGTATGGTGAGACTAAATGAAAAAGAAGTAATAAACACATCATATTTTATGTGGCACACACTGGAAACATCTGATCATACATGGTAGGTTCTTCGGGACAGAAACAGTTTAATTCCACCCCCCTACCCCCCAAAAAAAAAAAAGCTTTCCTACGTTGTACAGCTGAAACCATACAGTATACAGTTCACAGAGCTGTGGTGGCATTATCTCTACTATGACTGTCAACCAAAAAACAGCTTATTTTAAAAAAAAAAAAACGTCTAAGACACAAAGGCACCTGATCCCAAATATTACCAAGAGATGGTCATAATTTGTTTAGCCACAGGGCTGTATGAGCCTTCTGTGAGTGAGTAAATGGTGCCGACGCACAAACAGGTAATCCTGGTCTGAAGAGAATGGTACAGCAAGAAGTGACCAGGAGATCTGGCCAACACATAACTTTCAGGAGAGGGGTGAAATGGACATACAATCGGACTGTTAGTCAATTGACAGATTATCTTCACTGCACATCGGACAAGTCCATAAGCACTCGGATCCCATCTTCAGTGTATCCCTTAGAGTGTGGCGACTGACAACACCAGAATCTGTGTTGGATTTCTACTCTTCTTTGGCTACCTGCACAGTTTTCATGTTTGGCAACACCTCTTTTGACCTTAAATTCTTGTAGTCTTGTTAGTGTTGAATCATCTTCTCATCCAGCCTTCTGACAGCACAGACAGTGTCAGCCCAGTCCATTGCTTTTCCTGTACCTACCAAGGCCCTGCCAGCAAGCCAATCTGCTTGTTCATTCCCTCTCACCCCACAGTTAACAATCAGACTGTTAATGGTACCATCAGCTTTTAGCCACATTATTATGGCCAGTCTAGTGGCTAGAATGCTGGGCTCTTATCTGAGAAACCTGACTTTCAATCCTCGGTAAGGTGGTGGAAAAAATGTGTTGGGAGTAACAAAAAAAAAAAAACAAGCGCATTGTACATGGTGATTGCACAGCTATATGACTCTAATCTCTCTCCCCCCCCCCCCCCCCCCCCATTTTCCATCATACATCAATCAGCATGTCCTTTACAGAACATCTCTCTTTCCATGGCATGCCTGGCAGCCACTTACTCTGGCATCAACACAGGAAGGAAAATTTTGTTTTTTTTTCTTATCGGGAAAGAAAATCTGGAGCATGAGACAACTGCAACAATTTATGTAAACAAAAGATGAAGGAAGAGAAGATTTCTGATGGCAAGATGTAAAGAAGTATGAAAGCCAAGCCAAACAGCAAGGCACTTGATGGTGGAATTTTGCTGTGGAGGTTAATGATGACTCACGCTTGGTGGCAAGGCACTTGATGATAATAATTAAGATGAAATGGCAAACATGACTGACCTCCTGAGCTGCTTCTCATTGTCTGTTTGAAACATCCACACAATTTTCTTCTTATGGCTCAGACAGAAAACATGTTGCCTCCCTGGGATGTCTGACAGCTGACCCACTTCATGACCAGGCAAAGGGACACAGTTCACAGCACTAACATCCTGGGAAAGACAAATGAGGCACGTTTTTTTAGTAAGTCCCGGTTTAAATTTAAAAAAAAAAAAATAAAAAAAAAAAATAAAAATGATTCAGGTTCAAACCCCTGGGATGCCAGCCACTTCTTTAGGTGCATGAAAAAGTGGTAACTACTTGGTGCCAAATTGGGACTGTAGGGCGATTGGTCTACAATTTCCCAGTGAAATGTTTGCAACAATTGAACAGCTCCATCTGCGACGTTAAGTCGAGAGTTATCATGCAAAAGAACAATTCCAGAGGACAGCAACTCACATCTTTTGTTTTGGATGGCACAAAATGTTTTGTATCTGAGGTTTCTTGTAACAATGTCGTAAATCACTAAACATGAAACTTCCAAAAATTTGACCGACAACGCAGACATTGTGAAGCAATGATTTTCTGTAATTATTTGGTTCACTTATTTTATAAAATCGTCTGTCACCATACTCGGCCGACAGCTATGATCTTCATTATATTTGTTTTCTCTTCTTTAAACATTCGACACCATTTCCTAACCATACTATTAGTCATAACATCTGGTCCATAAACCTCAACGAGCTGCCTGTGAATATCTGCAGCACTGATGTTTTTTACTTAAAAAAATGGATCACAGTAGGAAGTATTTATGCTGTAATAGTATTTATTTTTGCACTTGTTACTTATCACTCACACAGCATCAAACAACATTTCGATGGTGCAAAAAAACAACAACACACAGCTAGCTAATGAACCACATAAACATACTAAATATGCACATTTACGTTCTCCATCAGTGTTTGTCCCTGTGGTCAAAGCAGGACTTAACTGAAAAACCTCATTTGGTATACACTGCCATCTCAACTTCAGCATCCTAATGCTGCTCTCTGACAGGCACGTCATAAACGAAAACTAATTACAGATTTGCTGAAATTGAATGTGCTGAGCTAAAAAATGCAGAAATCACAGCCTAGCTGTAAACTACAACACAACAAGCCTAATGCCCTTCCAAGGGTGAATACAGAAAAAGAAGACCTTCAGTAAAGTAAGCCTTTCCCAATTAAAAATGAGATTTAGTTATGTGAGGCAAAGTCAAAGACTATCTATACTTTTGACATAACTACTTACATTGTCCACGCTGACCTCTGTCCTTGCTAATTTTATTGTTATACCTTTGTGGTAATGCTATGAAAGTTTGATCCTAATTCTGCCATTTTTCTTCCTTTTTTTTTTGTCTTTGTAGATAGATGATGACCATTAGAAGTTTGCACCAAAGAGAAACAACGAGCAGTGATTCAATTCCTCTGGTGAGATGGTGTTAAAGGTTGAGAAATTCATCATAGACTATCGTTGCAATATGGGGGAAGTTCACTATCATGTAAAACTGTCATTTTGTGGATCGAGAAGTTAAAAAGTGGTCAAACAAGTGCAACACCTGAAGAGTGAGCAGGACAGCCATCAACCTCCACTACGAATGACAACATTCAGCAAGTTTGAGAGATGGTTCTGGTGAATAGGCGAATTACAATCAATGAGGTAGCATCTGCGTTAAACATTAGTCATGGTTCTGCCCATCAAATCATCTATGACGAGCTCGGCTTCCATAGTCTGTGCACGTGGAGGGTTGGGGGGGGGGGGGGGGGGGGGGGGGGGTGTGTCAAAAAAGCTTACTTCTTTAGACTTAGATGTACAAAATGGGGTGCAAAAGTGGCTTCACAGCCATTTGAAATACCTTTTATTTGGAAGGAATACGTAAGCTTGTTGACCGTTGGGCAAAGTGCATTGATAAGGAGGGAGATTATGTAGACAAATAATGTGCACAGTAAAACCCAAACTTCATGTAAATAAACTGTAGAATGAAAAGTGTGGATAATTTTTGACTCTTCCTTGTATAATTATAAAACATACTATCAAGGATTCATCCCCCCCCCCCCCCCCTGTATTTTTTCCAACCCCCACTTAATGACTGTGATATATATATCTCTCTCAATCCAGTCTAAATCAGGTATGAGAAAACATCTACAGAAACAAAAGTGGCTGGTGAGATGTTAACATCACCCTTTGTGTGCAGACTGGTCCAAAAATAAGAGGTGATGCTGGAGAGTTTTTTCATCATGGCTTGGAGAAATTTCTGCATCAGAAAATATTGCCAGTGAACAAGACAGAAGGCTGTGGACCAGGTATGATGACTAAAGAGACATAGCATGGACTATAGGAAGAAATTTACAGTACACAAATGACTGCTGCTTCATCTGCTTCATTCTGGTTTCTTCCATCTTTAAAACAGTTCCCATTTCAGCTTTGTTATATGCCTTTAAGACCATGCTGTTTGTTGTCCTGAAAAATATAGTTCCATTATCATTTTTAGGGATGCCCCCTTGAATTTTTAAATGATTAATCTGAGCAATTCTGCTTCTGTAAAGCACTCAGCTAACAATCATGCAAGGTTCAATTATAATTTTTTTTTCTTTCTTTTTGTTTTCAAATAAAGTTTAAAATTGACTAAAATGTTATAATCATCTTCCATTCCTGCTTTCAAACATCATATGTAGGAATAGTTCATGGTCCAGCACACAATGGCTGGCACTGATAGTTAACTTGTTGTATGAGTGTACAATGTCAGTTCATCTTCTATTTTAGCTAATTCTTGTTCTTATGTCAGATCTTCTTAGGTGTATTTTCCATGTTATGTCTGGGAAGGGCTGCAGGAGTGACAAAAAGAGATAAAGTCAGAAATGAGATCATAAGAGAAAAGGTCGGCACAGAACCAATTCTAAATTAGATACAACAACAGCAAATCAAATGGTTTCCCACTTAGAGAGAAGGCCTTATGATGCCTTACCATACAAGGCATACACCAAAAGAGGAGAAGGATGCTGAGCACAAGGTAGACCAAGAAAAAGATGATAGATAACATTAAAGAAACTCTACAAAAGCACTATGCTTATGGTCAAGGCAGTTAGAAGAGCAAGAAGCAGAACATTACATCTAACTCGACACCCGAAGTGGTTAAAAAGGAAGTGAAGAAGAAGTGCCTATGTTGGTGACTGGTGTTGCTGCATTTCAACCAGACGATCAAACCATTTGATTTTCTTTTTCTCAATGTATTTAGCACAAGGTGCTGTCACAATCTGTCTAATATTATTAGTTCTCAATAAGGAATTTTAAGTGAGAATTATGAAGGAAATAAAAGGGGGGAAAAAATTATTCTATCATGAAAAAAGGATGGTCTTATCAGTGGCCATATCAGAAACACACTGAACAAGCTGATCAATAACAGCTAGAGTTAAAAAGAAAGTGTTTTTTTTTTCTTCTGATCACTAATTATAAATCCTGGTGGAAAGTTCTGTTCTTTTATTCATTTCTGCACTTAGGTCTTGTAACAAGACTTGAGTTTTGCCTGTACCTCTGTTTTTACAGATCTGGTATATTTGTGTGAGGACTGTTAGTTCCTCCCCTCTCAGGCAGAGGCACTCCATCATTGAAGAAAAACAATCGCATCTATACTGGCCAGGCCCATGGGTTGGGAACCTGTTACTAGGGTGACCAGGAAGACCTGTAGACAGGTCTTGACCAGTATGAACCTAGGTCCTGGTGCAGCACTACGTGTGGTTCAAAAGTCCACATGGGACTTATTTTAATTAAGATCAACATTTTGAATCAAAAAACACACAAAAAGTATTGCCAAGTTTGCAGAACAGATGGCTATATTACCAATGAAAAAAACACTGACCCAATATTTCTATTATTTCAGGTTGAAATTTTCAAAAGCTTACCTCGTGAGCTCTGAAAGTGTACAGAACAAAATCATTGTGAGCTGTGAGCCAGAACCTTTGCCAGCTGTGGCCACCATCATCACTGCAGCTCATGTAGCCAGACAGTAGACCCTTGCTGGCATTCACCTAAAACAGTACAGACAATATCCATTGTTGCAGGGTCAAGATGGTTAGATAGGAAGCCCTGAGCATAAGAAATGTAATATGAATAAAAACATTTCAAGCCATTTACTTCTTCTTTATTTGCCCTTAAAAGTGCAGTTGGTATGTTGTTTGTGGTTTACAACTAGGCTGTAATATCTGTGCCTTTCAGACTAACATTTCCAATTTCAGCAAACCCTTAAGTAGGTGCCTTTTATGACATGCTTGTTAAATTACAGTGGATATCCCCCTCCCTCCCCCACTACTTTTTTCTTCCTTTCTCCTTAACTCATGGAGACAAAATCACAGGATAAGTTCAGATGTATGACAAACATGTGTGTTTCTCCTTTATTCTTTTACCTGTTAAAAAAAAAAAATTATCTACATGACAGCATCTAAACATCTAAATGTCAGACGTTATGGTCTTTTAAAAAAATGTATTTCAGCATCTACAGAGAATCACCTGTGTTTTCCAGGATCCTTAGTGTAATCCTAAGACCAATGCAAGGTGTAACCCCAATATCCAACTAATCAGTAACAAGCCTACAAGGCTTGCTCTGAGTTGCTCGAGGGGCCCAAACTTCTATGGGAGATAAGGAGCAGGAGACATAGAAGAAGAAAAAGAAAAAGAAGAAGAGGAGGAGAGAAGAAGAAGAAGAAGAAGAGAACGAACAAATGAACAAACTTTATTTTTTAAAGGGTTAAGAATTGGGCATGCAGGCCTATCTAAAATTCTGCCCTTCTAGTCTTTCTCCTTTCATTTCATTCATACCTCAAGCAATAGTAAACATTATCAACAGCATCAAAATATTAAATGCAATCATTGGAATGTGTACATTTCTAACTACAGATAACCAGAGTAATTGTAATAAACCTAGGGAAAATATGCACTATTTCTAAAATACTTGTATCTTTTATGGGGGCATGTAATCTGTGTTCAAACAACATTCAAACAGTTTTCAACTGTATGTAAAGGGACTTGTGATATTTTGGATTTTTGTGGAAGATGGTTCCACAGCTGAGCTGCAGAATAAGCTAAAACTTGTTTTGCATTGGTATAACATAGGCTTAGCAACATGCAATATTTAATATGTTTAGACATTTACTACTAGAATAAGGTGATAAAACTTTAAAAAAAAATATCTTAAGAGACTATGTAACAGCAGTATTAGCACATATATAAGACTGATATACCATAATTCCCTGCCAAAATTCCCCCATTCATCAATCATGATTATAAGACAGATGACTTTGATGCTCAAACTTACTTGAAGGATGCCCTTCTTCTTTGGAGTTTGTTTCCCATTGGATGTTTCTGAGCGTTTCCCGCTAGATGTTTCTGAGCTTGTTGCATTTCGTTTATTTACAATCACATCGTAGCATACTGTACAGACCCGTTCAATCTTTCCCTGATTGTACTCTAGTGGAGCCTTCTTGCAGCATGTCTTACAGATCAGCTGCAGGAATCAAGCATCAGAATTTATTCTGAACAGAACTACTTCATCAAATTTTAAAAAGTTCAAGTGTAGTTAACAGACATGTTTAAAAGTTTAAGCACAGATAAGAGAAATGCTCTAAGACAATTCGGCTATCCTCTGAATAATGGCCACAAATTATGGTGGCCAAAAACACACCCTGACAGGGCCTCAATCATAGGTAAATTGCGGACTTCCTTTGACGAACACATTGCGGGAAAACTAGGATTACTATCCGTTGATAATTTTGAGAAACACAACAATACACACGATAACAGCGACATGGCGGGGAGACCATGTGCTTCAACGCAGGTTAGCGATAGTGTTCTTCCAATTAAACTCACAGCATATCCTCCATGCCACTATTTTAAGATATAAAAATCTCTGTTATCGCTAAGTAAGTAGTTGATTTTGTCATTTTCCTTTTTTTTCGGTCCTCGTTATTTTCGACTTCAAGTTTTTTAATGTTAACAACACATGACCTAATGAGGCCCTATCAGGGTGTGTTCTTGGCTGTCATAACATGTGGCCATTATTCGGAGGATAGCCGACAATTCATTAAGTTCAATAAATTCAAATGCTTAAAGACAAATGGTTAAGTTAACTAGAACTTGTGGTATTCAATTTTAATTTGCCCCAAACAAAGGAAATCTGGGAGTTCCTGGGAAAGTCCAATATTCTAGGGATGTTATGGTTAGAAATGAACACTGAAGCTATAATTTGGTGGGAAAATAGCAAGAGAACATGTGGTCTGGCACAAAAATGAAATTGATCTTTGTTAAGTCCTGACCACATCAAAGACACAGACTAACCCTAACCCAAAAACACACCACTCCTACAACATTGGACCGCCCTGGGAACTTCCTGATTTCCTTTGTTTGGGGTGAACTCAAACAGAAGCACAAAAGGTTTCCAACAAAATATGTTAAGCCAATGAAATTCCATTAATAGAACTGCTCTAGCAAAGGATCTAAGCTCACTGAATTCTTTTAACATAACTGCTCTTGTTTCAGCTGGTTGAAGTGCTCTACTGTCTAAGCCATCATTTCTCTAATCAGTTGTGGTTTTCATCAGTTTGTGGTTTTCATCAGTTTGTTGCTTTAATCAGTTTCTTGGAAGTCTACCTCATTAATTATTCTGTCTGTTTATGGTATTTACATTTTCCTCAGATACAATATTTCCATCTTCTTTTTCTCTCCCTCCAGTTAAGTCACTTCATCCCTTCTTCTCTGTGATCAGTTTTGTATGCTCAGGTCAGACCATCAGGTGGGTTACCTCTATAAACTCGCATGTCAGCTGCAGGTCCTGCATGCTTCCACATAGCTAGCTCTGCACACTTTGCTCTTCATTTAAATTTTTTGGTTAGGGGTGAAAGATCTTCTGTGTGTTCTGTCCAATGCATTGCACAAGCAGGTTTTCATTTCCTTAATGCCGCTCTTGATGCCATCATTCCATATTCTGAATGGTCTTTCCCTTGCCCTGTGTCCATTATATTTTTTCAGCTTGGCTCTCTGTCAGTTCAAGTCTTATCAGTTCAAACGTAATGTAAAATGTACAAATGTAATGTAAATTTCTAAATGCAGTTTGAGTTGAGGACTTCCTGGTGATTAAATTACAAACTTGATAAACCATTTGTTCACAATCTAAAGCTAAAATTACAATAACTGAACGAGCATCAACAGTATCATGCAGTACTAAAGAATATAAGGCCAGTTGAAAATGATTAGTGATGCCTATCATCATAGCACTCTAGCCGGATCCACAGGTGTTCCAATCTCCTCTTCAAAAATTCCAAAAGAGTAAAACAAATGATCATGCCTGTTCTGTGTTGATTAATTAGACAGCTTGTGCCAGTAGTGAAATGTCCATAACTGGCTGCTTCAGGCTGTACTCCCATATCCACCCACCCGGACAAGGATACTAAGTCCTGCTTGTTGTCACAGATCATGTTTGTGATATGTATCTCACATTAATGACATTACTTCTGTCCAGTGCTGGGTCACTGGTCATAGAAACCACACTGTCCGCTAGATAATCTGCATGCTCACTACCTCGAATATTTTTATGGCCTGGCACAAAAACAATGGTTGGTTACAAGTGAATAATTGCTTACCTTGCCACAAGCTCGGCAGTGGTGCCTCCTGCGTACCATGTTGAAGGATACCATACACACCATACACATGGTGGCTGCATCATCTTGGATCCACACTGGGGCAGCCTTCCCCAGGCACTTTTCAATAACCTGTTTTATTATCATTGGAACACAAGAGAGTATTGCAATAAGTTTTTCAGAACAATGTTATAATCTGTTTTTATGTTTAACAACACCTTCCCCAACATAACACAATTAATACTTTCTAATGCATTGCATTTCACACGTGTTATATCTACTAGCAGAGAGTCTCACGTCTTCTCACAGAACAGTTATTTGTTACTGCCTGCTGTCTCCTGTTGACATAAGGCATTTCCAAGATGCAACTGTCTAATATCATTTCAGATAGATAAACAAAGTAAGTGTGTCTATTTGTGCACATCTGCATTTATAAAGTCCTATTTTGACATGCATTAAGCTGTCTTTATTACCTAGAGCAAATTTCCCAGTCCTTCTTCTGTCACCCAGTGTTAAACACTTCTATGATATGCCTAGGATTTGCAGGTGGACCCAGCCTAAAACAATACCAGGTAATGTTCGAGGAAGTAAAAGTGTCCAACATGATGTTGACTATATCACAGATCGAGTGCCTCTAGGTCTAGACAAATATAAGTCTAGCACATATGCCTGATTTGACAGTGGTATCAAAAATAGTATATACCTTTTTTTAATTTTTTTCCCCGTGTTTTTACTTCAACTGAGAGAAAGAAGATTCAATGGTCTGATCATCATATCAGAATGCGGACACAACAACTACCAACACAGGGGCTACCCTAGGTGAAGATGGACCGATGTCAACAAAAACCTTCTAGATTGATACAGAATGACAATATCCGCTACCCATCATGCAATGGATTACAAACTGTTTCTCTCCCAAGCCACTGAAATATCAAAAGTGGAAACTGTTGGTGACTGCTGAGTGATGTGTTTCTGAAGCTAGCAGGTCATCTTTCCCATTTCTACCTATCAACCTATCAAGCAATGGATTACAAAGTGTTTCTCCCCCAAGCCAGTTAAATGGCAAAAGTGGAAACTGTTGGTGACTGCTGAGCAACGTGTTTCTGAAGCTAACAGGTCATCTTTCCCATTTCTACCTCAATGCTGCATGATCTGGAAAGTAGATCCACCCCAGTTCAAAAGGTCTGAAGTATCCATATGGCAGCATCAACCAATCAATTCTTCATGTGCTTCTTCTACAATGAATGTTGGTTCCAACAGATATTGAACACTCTCTGCCCCTTGCCCTGACTGTACACTGTCAGCCTGCTTTTTGTCTGATTTGCTGACAGACTCTTTTTCAGCTGCCCTTAGTGTTTCTCTCCTCAATGGTTTTACAAGAGCTATGTTTGTAAAAGTGGTAGCAATATTTCACTAGCCTCTTTCTTCTTTTATATATATATATTTCATACAACTCTCTGCTCTTCTGCAATCCTTCCAGAAACCCATGTCACTGATAAATTATATTTCCATTATTTGAAATCTGCTCATCTGTGCATCCACATCTCTAGGTTACACAGAACAAGTCATAGCCATATTTCATAAGCCAGTAGAGGCCCCTTGGAATGGCTGCTGTATGGGAAGACTAAGCACACAATGAAATGTTTTGTGTGCAGTGGAGTTGATTGTTATAACATATATCATAACAATGACGATGGAAGCACAGCTTAGATCACATTTTTGTTCTGTCACTACTATAAAGTGCAGAGTTTGTTAAACTAAAATACTGGCAATGGACTTTTGCTGTACACAGCGTATAAAAACCTCATAACAATACACAAAACCTGAAAATTGCAACATCACAGTCAAGAGAGAGAGATAGAGATGACATTAATAGTCGTGGTTGAAGTTTTCTTCATAACTTAGTTTACTTACATTCTGATATGGTGAGAGTTCCTTTGGTTCCTCAGGTTTGATAGATCCCTTTCTCTTCTTCTTGTAGTTGGATATCACAATTTGTATTTTCTAATAAAGTAGTAATGAACAAATGTCAATCATTCAATTTACCTTCAGAGTGACACTGTGATTGTCAATAACTATTTGATGCTAATATATAGTCAATAACTATTGACAATGATGCCACTGTGAAAATAAACTCAATTATATATAGTTCACAATTTTTTTTTAGGTGCTAGTACTCACTATAAAGTGTCTTTAAAAAAAAAAAAGTGCCAACCATCACCATAAAGTGTCTAAAAGGGAGCCAGTCCCCATCACAAAGTGTCTTTGTTAGCAGTGCCTTGTATGCCTAAAAAATGGTGCCGATATTGCAGACTGTTGCATATCTCTCTCTCAGGCGCACGCACGTGCATGCACACACGCGTGCATGTGCACATGCATACACGCGCATGCGCACATGCACACACACCACACAAAACCCACCATGAATACCATATATACCAGAGCTATTCAACTAAGGAGCCAAAATTGTGAAAATGGGGACCATCATGGGCCAGAGGTTCGAGCCCCCATGCTGAAAGATCATCAACACAATACAACTGGCAATGATCCGCGGGTGACCAGATTAAAAGCCCTGGAATATACCATTGTAGTTGACAACTTTACACACTCAATAATTTACAGACTTCCCAAAAACGCACCATTTTTTAAAGCTGATAATTATACACATTCTTTGTATGAGTGCTATATACACATTATTATTTGGTGTTGATTACCTTACAAAACACCCTTCTTTTTAGGCCTTCATTACACACACACACACACACACACACACACAAAGAGAGAGGGAGACAGAGAGAGAGACAGAGAGAGAGACAGAGACATAGTTTTAGTTACCTCTTGCCACCCAAACACTTCACCAGATGGACTTCTGCAAAAGCAAAAACCACAAGGGATATAACAATACTGTCAACTCTAGCTGGCATCACAGATGAGTTAGGTTCATTCTAATTGTTACAGTTAATACAAGCAGTTTTATTGTGGGATTTTTTTTTCTGTACAAATGAATGCAATTTAAATTATTAATTAATGTTTATATCAACATCATGAGTCTCAGTATAAAGTCTTTCTTCTATATTCTTCATTTTTATGAAGTCCTATGGTAGAAGTCTTGCTTATAACAAGTTCAATTTGCATAAATTCTTCATTGTTTAATGTAAAAATAAAATAAGGGTATCACGTTTGTATAGTATAAATGCAAAGTATCAAACTCAGGCAAACTGTGATAAGCAGAGAAAGCCATGAGAACATAAAAAATTAACCTGTACCATATTTGAAGACACTGTCCTTACACCAAGTTTATAAGTTGTAAAAGTATTGATTCTTTAAATTGCAAGCTATGCTGATAAGCATTTCCAGGTGAAATTCCAGAAATAACTTGATATGTGATAAGCTCTACCTACACAATACATAAATGACCATTACGTGTGAGATCTACTATCACATGTGATGGGTTCTCAATTGTGCATCCCCTACATCATATGGGCTTGTGAATTTCACAAACCACATGATGCATGATGAGTCCTTTCTTGTGAATCCCACACAGGACTTGATGTGTAATAAGTTTCTCATAAATCCCAAATATCAATGATATGCTCTGCCCTTCCTATGAATTCTCCACATTACGTGTATAATTGGTTTATTTTGTCGGTCCCCAACATCATATGTGGGATGGGATCTCCTTTGTAGATCACATCACATGTGATGGGCTGATGTGGTCAACATCACACCTGTTTAATAATACACAATATACAAGAAATAAGCAAATATCAAAACAGCTACTCACTCATCTAGCAGTTCTACCACCTTCTGTTTGCTGTGTACCAGGAAGGTATTTGGAATGTGCATACTGGTGCCTGGCTTAATCTTAGACAGAACAATGTATGCAATTAACATTAGAAAAAAAGAAGAAAAAAAAGAAGAGAGATTTAAAACAGGTGGTGAACAGAGAACTTTTTTCTTTCTGACAAGGGATATTTGGATAGTTATAACATCACTCCATCATCTCATTCATCCTCATCATTGTCCTGTTGTGCTATAGGAGGTCACATAGGGCTCGCTGTCTATTCCTCCATTCTGTTCTAACCTCTGCAATCAATTCAATATTGTTGATACCTTTGGCCTCTCTTATCAACATTCATTATAGTTTTCTTGTGGGTGTTGTCACCTCCTTATTTCCTCTAAGTCCATTTTAGTGCCAATTTGATGATTCTCTGCTTGTTTATTCCCAGGATGACTCCAGAATAGCACCATCTTCTCTGTCACAAAACTGTTCATTCCAGTGGCTGCCCAGGCACATCTCTTATTTCTACTCCCCTCTTAAATTCATAACATATTCCATGGCCAGATAATACAAAATTTACAAATTAACTGCTAAATTTTGTCAAAAAATAAACTGCAATAGCAGGGAAAGGACCAGATCACAAGATACTGCAGGCCTTGTGTGGCTCATGAGCCTTGGATAAAAAGTAAAAATAAAAATAACTTCATAAAATAAAAATAGGTAAATAGATTTACTAGCAAACATATGAGACTAAAATGTAACCCACATTCTTTGTTGGAGAAATGTTAAAGTGCAAGAATACTCATTTCTCTCACAAAGCACTGAATATAATCGTGCTTTTATCATCCTGTATGTGTGTGTGTATAAATATATATATATATATATATATATTAATGTATTTATAAAAATATATATATATTTATGTATTCATATATATATATATAAAGGTAGAATGAAACAAAGCAAATGACTGACAGATAAGCAGATAGAGACAGACAAGTCAGAGTAAAAGAGAATGGAGAAATATAGAGAAATGACAACAGTGTGCAAGCACTCACACACACACACATAAAACTGTTCTTGCCCTTACAGTGCTTAAGAGCAAAAGTGAAAACTGACAATAATGATGATACATGTTATTGCCCTACTGTCATTCCCCTGTACAAGATTTGAAGAAGTGAAACTAACCTCCATGCCATCCAGCTCCAGCTGAGAACGAACACTGTAAGTGCCAAGCAAGTTGTACTGGATGCACACCAGAACCAGATCATTAAACTGAAATCGTGCAATACTGACAATCAATGCAATGCTACCATATTGCGAATTTGAACAAGGACATTTTAAATAAATTGTGAAATTTACTGCCTGACAAGGCGTCCGTGGCTTAGGCGTTGTGAGTCTGACTCATAATTCCAACATACCGCGATTGAATCCCACTGCTAGCTACATGGTTTTTATCATCATTTAGGGCATCGCAGGTTGACCCAGCCTAAAATGGATCGATGTCCTGGGGAAGTAAAGACGGCCGGCCTAATGCTGACGACATTACCCACCCAGTGCCAATTGGTCTGTAAAAATATGGGTGCTCTTCCCATATGCCCCAATTGCCTAAAAGGCGTGAAAATGAATCTTTACTTCCTGCCTGATATAGTTCACTGTATTTGTCAGATGCTTACTTTAATAACAACTGACTGAAATAAATCTTTATAACTGAAACAAAATTAACTAAAGAACTATGGAAATGGTATACTGTTGTGGCTTATACACAGTGATGAATTCTGCAATTAGTTTAAATGTGTCGACAAATCAAAGAATGCTTTGCTATGTGGAATCCATGACAATAAACCAGTTCCATCTAGATTTGTGCAGACAAAAAGATAGGGTTGTGAACTCAAGACCCATGGATCCGCAGGTAAGTGTCTAGCCGCTACTAATGATAAGATGTACAGCTGTACATGACACAAAGAATGGTATACATGAAGGATAGCCATTCACACACTTGTGTTGCTTGGAAAGGGGGGAGGGGAGGGAAGTTTTCAACTAAAATGCTCTAAAATAATGTAAACACATTTTCATCACATTTAAAAGTTAGAGCACTAACAAAAACTATAGTGGAAAGACATATTCAGGGCAGGTGATATACAACAATAAGAAAGAGACACTGTTCTTTGGCCACATAATGAGAAGAGAGACATTGGAGAAGATCGTAACAACTGGAAAGATCAGCGAAAAAAGGGGTAGAGGCAGACCAAGAGAGATGATGCTGGGTGGCCTGAAACGATGGCATGAAAGGATATCATCAAGAGAGCTGTTCCAAGCATGAGCGCCTACGGCAGTTGGCAGGGCACATGATGATGATGATAAAGTGGAAACCTACTGATGTGAAAATTACCAACTAAATAAGTTCCCAAAAATCATGAATGTACTGATTCCAAAAACAGTCTTTATAAAGAAGGTTGGCTTCAATTCATTCATTCGTTATTATGTTGTGCTATTAAATGTCACAATGGGCTCGCAGTCTATTCTTCCACTCCGTTCTATCAACAGATCTCCAATACTCTTGTCTCTTCCATTACTTGTGCACTTTTTCAGATATTCATCCATCTCTTGATGTTATTTTCCCACTGATATTCCTGTCTAACCTTTGCTCAGCAACATTTAATTTTCGCTTCCAGTATAGACTTTAATTAAAGAGTGTTTACTTTTTGTGATATGACCAAAACACTTCACTTTTGTTTAACAAAGTTTCAATTCAACAACTTTTTATTTGCATTCTTGGTTATCTTCAAAATCTATGTCTTTGATGTTTTTAATTCCATGAAATATGACCTATTGTACTGTATGAGCACATTTTCATGGCCTCAGTCAGACTTTCTAATTACCTGTTCAGCGTCCAGATTTCTGCACCATATATTAGGGCTGAACAACATACAAAGCAAGCACACAAAACATAACAGTATCTCTACAAATATGAAATACAACTGAATAATTCACCAGAAAGAGATGTCTAAGCTGTTTCTCTCCACTTCGAGCTGCAATTTTGGTGACTGGTCCTTGAGTGACAAACTCCCTAGCTGGAGAGATAAAGTCTACAGGAACACCCCGCAGACTCTGGTATATGTCCAACAACTTTTGGAATGTTTCCTGTGAAATAAGTTCATGTCATCAAAGGCCTGCATTATGTAACACTGGGGAACAAAGGGAATCTTACTGAAAATAATTCTTTATTTTCTTTAGCTTTTTTCTCTTCTAATCTAGTGTACATATATCTTCTTCTGTTTCCTTTTCTTCTATTACAGAATTTGTGTCTGTTACTAAATCTTGCCTGGTTAATGCAAACTGCTTAGTAAATAAAGTGGTGAGATATGATTCAACAGCAAAGACTACATTTCAAGGAAAAGGGATTAGTCAAAGAAGAATGTGGAATGACAACACCAAGAAAGAAATGGACAGGACTAAAGTATTATACACTTGTTCAACAAGCAGAAGACAGAGAAAGATGGCGGGTTATGTGTGATAGTGCTTCCACTGATACACCCTATGACTCTAATAGGGCAACGGTTATATTATGTTCTGCTATTAAGTCGTAAGGAAAAGCTGAGACAGCAGCTGTTACAGGAGCACCTGCATGACATTGGTGGAACTCATACAGTGATAATGGCAGACTCAATGAGCATGCTTATGAAGATACAAATTGGCAAACTGTCACTGGAATGGGCTGACAGCTTCCAGAAGTCCTGACTCATGAAACTATCTTGGCTGAAACACAGCAGGGTGAAAGACAAATGAAACAGCTGAGAGACTGGCCATGTCTACAGCGATTAGTGGAGGAAGAAGTATTGACAGGGCAGACACAGACATAGTGAATGTTTTGCATTCCAGAGATGCTGACACAAAGATGTTAGAGATGAAGAACTGACTGTTGGAAATGGGTTTTGTACGAGGACAAGCATGCAGAAACTGGTTCAGGGGCAAATAAAGAAGATATGCCAGTCAATTCCTACCGAGTGTGTTAAGCTTTCAGACACTGATATGGCTACGGCATTGGAGGACAGAGCATGAATGGGTCAGATCGATGTTGATATGGACATCCAAGTAACAAGAAATATACTACAGAATAAGAAATTTATATACTTGGAATATTAAAAAAATTTTAAGAATAATTCAAATAACTTGCAACTGATTTCAGCTCCTAAAACCTTCAGCACCAGAATGCTACACAAATGGGTCATAAAACAGTAAGGCATTTTTTCGAGAAAAAAAATATTTAGAAAAACAACAATTTTATACAAGTAATTAAAAATCTGTTTTAAAATGTATTTGTCTACATTTTTAAAACTGTTGTTTTAAGATACATAAAGATATATAAACAGAGTAATCAATGTACAAGAACAGAGTAAAGCATTAAATGGAATTCATTTCATGGGGGCCAAAACAAATATGCATCGGGTGGGTCATGCTGTGACCCCCATGACCTCCATCACTGAGGTTTACAGAAACATTCAACTTGGCTAAAAACAAAACTATCTGAATCAAAAAGAAACCCTTTCAAATGCCATTTTTAGTTAATATATATTTACATCCAGGCCTTCTAATCACTATGCAGATGCAAACAGAACCAATAGCATTTAAGTAATCTCTTCGAAAAACCAGCTCACAGCAATGAATTTTTTAAAGACAATGCAAACAAAATTTTTTAAAGACAATGCAAACAAACTAGCAATACTAAATATTGTAATACATCATTTCATATAACTAGCCCCACATTTAAGCATTATATCAAAAACAATGTTATACATAGAAAACTGCCATTCATCTTCTTCTTTTTCTTTGTTTGCCCTTATAGAGGCAGTTGGCACACTGTAATGCATTTTGCAGGTAGGCTGTAATATCTTAACCTTTCAGTCCAAAACATCAGATTTCAACAAACACGTAATTAGGTATTTCATATACGATAGGAAGCAATGGATCTAACCACCCCCCCCACCCCCCCCCCCCCCCCCCCCCCCCAGCATTTTTCTTAAAAAATGGGGTCCCTGAATCCACATGGGGAAAAGCTATTATTGATTAGCGACTTACGATTTTGTTCATTGCTTCGTTGGAGTGACAGGCAGCTTTAGTCACCAGATCCAGGGCATCTAGAAACAAACCAATGTATTATAATATTTAACTTATTCATTCCCAAGCAACTCACCATGAGTTTGTTAGTTTGCACTGATATTATTCAGTATTCTAAAATTCTTCTGCCAGTTCCCAGTTATTACTTCAACTCCTTATCTCCTATACTGTTATTATTTTAACTTGTAACTTCTCGTCCCATTGTGGGATACAATTTTTAATTATTTTATGCTACCCCACCCCGGTTGTAGTCAGGGCCCTAATATAACCTAACAGTTGAACAGGATTTCTGGGACTTGTTCCCGGGTGATCCTCATCAAAATGGTGGCACTTCTTAATCACCACGTGTTGGTCACTCATTGTATGGTCTCAGTGGGATTGGTTTACATACATATTTTAACTCATTCTGACACTTAGTTTCAGTAAACAATTTCTGGTACAGAATGAGTGAAACCAGTGTTTCCCACAAATTTAAAGGGCCTTTGATATCAGTTACATTTTAAAAATTCCTAATCTTTAAAAGGCAACCCTATTTGTGTGTGGTGTGGTGTGGTGCAGGATGGGGCAAGGTGGGGTGTGTGTGTGTGTGTGTGCGTGCACCCCCCCCCCCCCCCCCCCCCCCGCATGCGTGTGTATGTGTGATTTAATTATTTACAAATTATAAAACTTTCTTCAGTATAACTGAAGTGGATTCAAACCCAAGAATTTCAGACCAACAGGCAGGTATCTAGCCACTGCCCTAACGCCTCTTCCATAAAATATTAGAAGATTACAATAAAAAAATTTACTGATTGAAATCAACGAAGAGAATGACAATACGCAGAAGAAAAACAATAAATAAAACTGAACTACACTATTATGACAAGTTTTAAAAAGTAACAACAAGTAAAATGATGATGCATTTTGAAAGGGGAACTGGCAAAAAGATAAACGTGGTAATCGGTTTTTGGAACACACCTTTGGCATCATTCATGTCAGGGGAATCCTCAGGTAAATGTCTCACATAGTCTGCAACAAAAGACACAACAAGTCATTTGAAATACACTCACATAAACAATGTGTATACAGTCCTTACTGTCTGTATTAAACACTTCTTAGGACAAGGAGTGTCTGGCCAAATGTTTAAGAATGCAGGCTCTCATGTGGGAAACACATGTTCGAATCCTTGATAAAGTTGTGGAATTTTTCTGTTGGCGGCAAATGAACTCTTAACCTGGACAGATTGTGGTGACTGCATTAAGCATGCGGCCCTATACCCTCAGGCTGAAAGATTCCCCCCCCCCACCCCACCTGTAAAAGTCATAAATACAGGCAGCAGTTGCAAATTTTTTTTTGGGTGGGGGGAGGTGGGGGAGGGGGGAGGCACAGTAGGAAAGGAGAGTCTTAAGTGTGAGGATTTAGAGCCGCATGGCCATTGCAACTGCCATCAACTATGTGTACCAGGGTGTTGTTTTTCTCTTCTGCCTCCAACAGAGTAAAACCAGCCATCACCTTACTGAAGATTTGACTCGTATCTCCTGCTTGAGACGCCAGCATTCCAGCCTCTTAACCAGCCAATCTACTTACAGGTATACATACCAGCTTAAGAAATAAAAGACTACATTTACCAGGGGATCTGGTCGACGCTCAAGGGAAAGGTGAGTCGGATTGTACAATCAAACAGTTACTGGTAATATCAGAACTGGAACTCTTTGCTTGCTTCTGAAGAGGGGGACGGAGCACTTATGGGAGTGTCCCGGGTGCTGGGAGGTAAATTCATAAATCAACATTCAACAAGACTGCACACAAGCTGTAATGCTAAATTTATATGAATATCAGGATTTGAATACAAGGTACTTTTCACTTCTACAATTACATGAGTTGCTTAAAGGGGTTACCATTAGCATCCAGACACTTACTATTACAGCGAACTACTTCTTAGGAAAATCATAAAGATGTGGCTTCAACTGCTAAATGATTCAAAACAGTTTTAACATCAATAAATACTGATAGGCACTGCCCTTTGAGCGAACCTATGAAAAATCCAGTTGTTAAGAAATTTTAGAAGTTATATATGGTGACCACAGGTTTTATCTGCCTCTACATACCTCTACATATAGAAGCTGAGCTTCAAGAAGTATTAGCTGTCCAAGGATTTTATACTTCAAAAATTTGTAAGGTTTTTATTTTTATTCTTTTCACATTATTTTTATAGTATTGCATACTAAATAAATGTGTAATACCCATTGATTCAAGGAGGCATATGCAAAAGAGAATCCAACAGAGTAAATTCCAGAAACCATGTTTAAACATATAACAGTTAAATGCTGCATCTGATGGTTATCAAGTACCATGTGGTCCAGATGGGTTGATAAAATGTTGTCAGAAGCAAGATTTGAACCTGTGCCCATATTTATGGACCAGAACACCATTCCCGTAAATCAGGGAAGGTAATACTCTTTTGAGTCTGGCACTTTAAACGACTCGGCCATCCTAACAGACTAACAATTATGGAACGCTTCATAAATTTGCATGGTTTTCCTTGCACAGCGGCCATGCTTATCTTCTTAACTGTAGTATGTGTACAATGTGAACCTGTCAGCGTCTGTGAATTAGGCATCGTAAATGTGCCTCATAATGACGGGGTCGATCCCAGCAGCAGACGATTTGTCTTGCATTGGTTTCGACGGCGGTAATAAGAGCTGACTGTTCAGAAGCAATGGCAAACTACTGGATGTAAAATTTGCCTAGAAAAACCACAACAGCCACAAAAATTATGGTTGGTTCTGCAACGTCCTGTTAAGGATAAGCAACAAACTTTTTAACTGTGTGAACAGTCCAACTGGTGTCACTGTTTAACTACTTTAAAAGTTATTTTAAAATAAAAATGGTTAAAGCATAACTTTATACCGAAACATCACCATTTAGTAAATGTTTTAATACATGACACATGTAGTCTATACCAAGTCTATAATGAGCATGGTATGAGCTTGTTGAGGGCCTATTTTCTGCTGTGAAATAAAAATGCAGAATCATACAATCCTAATCACCTCTGCAACCCATATACCATGACAAATGGGCTATACCCTGGTATCAATGAGATGACAAAAGAAGAAGAAGAACCCACATGCCTCAATAATTCTCTTTATGCCTAGTGGCACATGAGGCTTCAGATACAACTTTTCATGCTATTCTGTGCAATCTTCAGTTCAGTTTTCCATGTCAGAGATGCAGCATTCAGTTCACTTTCCCTTGTTCGTCTCCAAGTTGTTTTTGGGCACCTCTTTTTCTCTCTTTCCTTCTGGTGTCCAAGTGAGAGCTGTTTTGGCAGGTATATCAGGATGTATGCCTCAAGGGGCTATAGTTTGAAGCCCACAGACCCAGTCATTTATTATTTAGAGTAATCTCTGCTTGTGACTTAAATAATGAATCATTAATTTCACCTTTCAAGAGAAGTTCATAACGTGGAACCCTCTGAATAGGACCCAACATGTGATGCTGCAAGGACAAATTCCGACACTCTGGTAGTTTCTGGAAGAATATTTATAACAAGTTATCCAAATGTTTTATGAATATATAATTAAAAATAGCAGACACAATTTATTCTTTGACTAGTTTCTTATTTAACTTTTCAGGCCCAGAAGATTTAAAGGAAAAATCCCAATGGATGAAATAACCTTCTTATCCTTTTTGTCCATATGACACAACTGTGTTATGCGACTTTCGTCCGACACATCTGACTTCATATAGCAGTTTCTGACTAGGATAACTTGCCAGAGAGTTTCAAGGGGCATTGCAATAATCTTATTTGTGTCAAAATCACTTTGTCCCTTATTTACAGGAGTTACCCCTTGGATAACCCATTCACAGCAACCGTGTGTAGATTGGCCAGCCATCAAGGGAAGGCAGGGGCAGATCATGAGCATTCCCCACCATCCAAGGAGGCATCCATAACTGTAAAGCTGACCTATGATGCTTCGGCTCTGAGCTCAACCCAAGGAATCATCTTGTCCTACAAATGTCTACCTAACCTCACATCCATATGTTGAGCTTTCAACTCATCATGGGCTGCACCCTTCAGAGATCAGCAGCACAGGTTTGGGACTTTGATGACCATACAAAAAAAATACAGTTCTTTTTGGGCACGTTAGACACCCTTAACATTGTTTCCCCTAAACATATAGCAGGATAGTATGGAGACAGGATCCATCAGAAATGCCTTCCCTGTTTGTGGAGACAGCATCCATCAGACATGCCTTCCCTGTTTGGTCCTGACAAGGTCACAGATTTTTTAACTTTTCTCTCAACCAGTAGGACTTTTTACTGTTGGACATTGATCACTTTGCTGGTGCGCCATGGGACATGTATATGACGGATATTTGGGTCTAATCAGAATTCAGATATTGGCAGGTTGTCAGGGTGTGCCTCAACGTGGTGATAATGATGTTGAGGACTGGCAAAGGATGTATGGAGACAGGACTATCCTGTGAGAAACTACACACATGAGATGTTGCTTGTCTAAGCTTATGGCAAATCTCTTGGTCTAGGACTGAGTCTCAGCAGTTGTTTTTTTTCCCCCTTGACTCAAAAGAAGTTTTTACTGAGAGCTGTCATTAAGTAGTAATGGTCTGAGAGTCATACTATGGTCTGAATGCCAGGAAATGTCACGGGATGTAAAGGTGGCCAGAAGATGTTGACAACAACATTCAACAAGTAATGACTAGTATATAAAAATATAGGGCAACAACCACAGACCTGATATAAATGTAGAGGGTCCTTTACATATACATGAAAGGGCCCTTTCCCTTATGACTATATAGTGTATGAAGTGAACATATAACAAATAGAAAACACATACACACACAGTCACCTGAATGTCTTGAATAATTTCTGAGAACTTGGTTGACTTCTCCATCCACTGATTGATCAGTTTCATTGCCCTATCAAAATTGCGTACATATTCTGTGTACATCTTCAAGAAAGGTGCATTCTTCTTCATCAGATCCCCGATGCGAGGGTCGTGTTCCCTTTTAGAAGATACAATTAATGTAACATGTTATGACTAACAACAATCATGTAACAGTAGACTACTTTTATTAAAACTACACACATTCATTGACTGGTGCCGGCACAAATTAGAACAATTAAATGGTGTGACAGAATATCCAATGTGGAGCTTTGGGGAACTAGACACATTTAAGTCAATTAAGAGGTGAGGAGAAGATGCTGGCATAGACAGGACACACATTAAAAAAACCTGATAAAAATCTTACCTGAATATCTAGGCAATGAAGCCTAAATGGTTAAAGAAACAGAGAAAAACCAAAAAACTCATACAGAAGCAGCCTTCAACAATTATTCTAGGTTACTTAGTAGCACTCGATCCCCAATATAACCTTACAGCTGAATGGGATTTCTGAGACTTGTACATGGGTGTGATGTGGGGCGGCTTCAAGCTGATGCGTGTCGTACCAAACAATGAAATAGGCCAAGTGGGGTTAAAACATTAGGAACTTCAATGCTTTTCAACGGTAGAACAACGAACGCTCGTAGTTAGGTTCCAACTGGTGTATTGATATATACACTCAATCAACAGATGAGAAAATTTGCAATTAATAATCCAAACACACCAACACAAGAAACCGCTCGACGTCAGCTGACATATTACAAATGACGGGTTGCAGTCCGACCTTGGAAATCGGTAGTATAAGTATACCGGCTTACAGCCAACTCAGACATCAATTGACTGATCAATTCACACGACGGGTCGCAGTCCGACCTTGGAGATCCTGACAGTCGTCTCAATCTTCTCTTTCGCAGCTTGAACAAGGTAAGATAAGTATACTGGCTTACTGCCGAACGAAGTATGCACTATACCAGCTTTCTGCTGAGGTTTATAGTGGAGTCCTGGGGTAGAGCGCCCTCAAGGATCCAACTTCATACAAAGACTGCTTTCAGTGGCATCCCGGGGTATAATGTCCTCAAGGATCCACAGGTCCGTCCCCTTCAGACTGTAAACATCAAATCTTACATGGCATCCCGGGGTAAAGCATCCTCAAGGATCCAACTTGATTACCATTCCTTCCGTGGCATCCCGGGGTAAAGCATCCTCAAGGATCCAACTTGATTACCATTCCTTCCATGGCATCCCGGGGTAAAGCATCCTCAAGGATCCCCACCAAGGCCGGACCACACGTCGGCCTTAGTCAAACTTCGACTTGCATTTCCTAGAATACAATCCTTTCACAACCTGACGTATTGTTTTGACGTCCTATTTGCTCACTCAGTACTGGAGTGTTCTAGTGCACATCTGCACGCGACAATGGGGAAATTCTCATCCAAATAGTGACTCTTTGGGTCACCAGGTGATAATCACTGGGTATGTGGTCCTAGTGGGGTTCAACTTCACTCGCATACAGATTAGAATTGTAAGTAATATAGGAAGTGAGCTGTTGCAATAGCAAAGGATAGTAGGATCATTTGCATGAACGACCTATGCTCTGTTTGGGGATAAAGGTCAGAGGAAGAAGATACATTCATGCTGCTTGTGCTACTCAACATGAAAACACTAAGCACGGACTGAAGAATGTGACCTAGTGCTGCATGCAACGACCCTTGAGCATGTCTACAACTCTTACCCAAAACCTTAATGGACACACTCATACACTGATGGATCACTGGAGGGAGCAGAAAAAAAGAGAGGAACTGGATCTGTCATCAGGCTGCAAGATGAGACCATAGTAGAAACGTCATGCATCTCCAGAAGACTCTCAACAAACTTCAGAGCAGAACAGAAAGCAATTACTGATGCAACCAAAGTGTTTGAGAAAAGAAAAATTAAAAAACAGCAAAACTGTTTCCTTTGTGACTGCATGTCAGTCCTCCAGGTGACTCAGAGGGAGAGTGAACTGACCCACCAGCCAGACTCTCCGAAAACAATCAAACTGTTCTCCAGTGGATCCCAGCTCACTGTGGCATACCAGGAAATGAGTTAGGAGAGATGCAAAAAATGAAATAAAGGAGAAAGAATACAACCATTCATTGTCATTGCCAAAAATCAAAACACTTATCAAGCTAAAATGCAAGGAACTGTGGAGCGGATAGAATATACTAACAGTAAACATCCACAAGACCCTATCAGCAAACTCAACAGAAAGAAACATTTAACAATTTTCCATCTACAAACAGGAAAAGGCAGGATAAACTGCCACATGCATCAAATAAAAACTGTACAGTCCCCACAGTGTGCCTGTCATACAGGACCTCAAACACCTGAGCACATTCTGCAGACCTGAACACTCTACCTAAAACTTTGAAAAAAAACCTAGCCTCAAAAGCAAAGTGTGCAGAGCAAGCTATGGGGAACCATGAAGGACCTGCTGCTGACATGCAAGATCATAGAAGCAACCCACCTGATGATCTGAACTGAGCATATGAAACCGAACGCAAAGAAAAAGAAAAAGAAGATAACATTTGTAACTCAAATATACTTCTTATTGTGCACACCATGTAACACCGGTCAATATGTCTATCCACAGTTTTCTGTCTTGTGTATTGGTAATCATTTTTGATTTAGATGTTGTTGCAGATCATGATGCCAAATTGCTAAATATACTTTCCCTTGGTGTTTCCCTCAAACATTCCTACTGTTATGACACTCCAGTTTTGTTCAAATAATGTGGATTTACTTCTTCTAATGTAGATAATTAGTTTATTATTTTCTTTCAAAAAATCTTCATTGTATTTATGTGTCCATGATGATCTCATCGTTCCCTTGAAATAATTCACCACTACCAAACATTGTAACATCTACCATAAACCGAAACATTGTAACATCTACCTTAAACTGAGACATCTACAACATATTAAGAAAACAAATATTTAACATCTGTAAAGTACTGTACCATAACTACAAAACTGAGGTATCTACAAAACACTGAGACAGAAAATGTAATATCTACCAAAAATGTAAACATTTACCAAGTACTGTAACATTTACTACTCTCAGCTACAAAACTAAGACATCTACCAAATGTTGAGGTGGTAAATATTGTAATATCTACAATGTATTGAGAAAATTACCCTGTACTGCAGAGACTAAAAAAATACTGAGACAGCAAATGTAATATCTACAAAGTATTTAAACATCTACTAAGTGCTGTAACATCTACAAAATAAAAATCCCATAGAATAAAAACAATCCACAACTAAGACACCTTCCAAATACCACAATATATACCAATTATTCAGACATTTTGGAAAAAATGCAATATCTAGCGAACACTGCAAGCATCCACCAAATATTTTAACACCCACCAATTCTTCATCCTGTTTTCAAGCTGGGGCAACAGAAAATCATTATGGAAAAGATAAATGCTCTTTGTGTTGGAAAACATGTGCTTGAGAGCATCTGCAGGCAGGAAAGACTGTTGGTGATTCTCACTATCTAAGCGTTCATAGAATACCTGGTGGAATGCAATTGTTGAAAAAGTTAAAACAACATAGGTAACTTGTGCACAGGTATTATGTGCAAACAAAAATATTTTCAAGCAATCGTTTAACAAAAATCTAGGGGTCAGCATGACAAAGTTGTGAGGCTGACTGTCTTGAACTCTGAGTCATGAATTCAGCCACGGACCTTGGTGAAGCTGACTGTCTTGAACTGTGAGAGTCATGGATTCAGCCATGGACCTTGGTGAAGCTGACTGTCTTGAACTGTGAGAGTCATGGATTCAGCCATGGACCCCATCCTACAGTTTGTGAGTACAGATGTTTCAAAGATCCCTAACGATCATCACAGGGAGTCAAGAAATTTGCTATACAAAGCTATATGGATCAAAACTCAGTGTAATAAAGTTTAGGGGGTTTCCGTAGTGAAGTGGGCAAGCCGTTTGCCTCCTTTTTGAAAGTCGTGGGTTTATTCACGTCTGTGTCATTCCTTCATGACTGGAATTTTTACATAGACCCCTGGGGACCATCCCAGGAGCAATGATGGTCATGCTTTTGTGTGTATGATATACTCAGCAAGCTTTTAGTGTTCTGTGGATAAAGACCAAGCCATTTAGAATAAAACCCAGCGCAATGAGGTCGATCTTCTTGACTTTAAGCTTTTACTTTACCCTATGAATCTGTTGGAATTTCCAGGAAAAACCTTAAAAAAAAATTGAGAAAAGGTCATTGCAAACATGTCCAAATACTAGCATGTACAGGACTGTGCCACAAGCAGAAATGACTACATTTAGTCTTCTTGCGGCAATCGGGTTAGGCCGTTTTTAAAAACCTCCGTCCGTTAGATTTGGATTCTTCCTTCCTTTTTCAGCATTTCAAGCCCTTCGGGTTCATTGCTGCAGATATCATTCCCCTCACTTCATCTCTGTGATTAGTCTTTTTTTTATTGGTGATTCCTAGTGTTTGTAGATCTGTCTGTATATTTTCTCTCCACCATCTTCTTGGTCTATTTCAGAGTCTGCTCCTATCAACTCTTTTGTGCAAACAGTTTTTGTCTCAATGTTATCTGCCATTCTCTCTATATGCCCCAACCACTGCAGCAGTCTATTAGCCCTCATGATGGCAGGCTGTGATTCTTCACAAGCTAAAATGCTTAGTATAGCACATCTCTTCTCTGCTATGTTTACTATCTGCTGTCTAAAGTGCTCAGGAAGTTTACAGGCATACATTGGCTTTATCTGGTTGCCTTTGTACTCATGATCACTGACCCCTACTTGACTAGAAACACAAACAACCTGTCAAACAGTTCCTCAATAAAAATGCTAATGCTACAACTATTTTTCATTTACAAGATCACCTGCACAAGTTACATTATGCCCTAAAGTGGAAGAGAAAGGGAAGGAACTATCTAGTCAGCTGAAAACATACCTGAACACTTCTCTGCTAGAAAAAAACAAAAACAAAACTCTGGAAACAAAAATGAAAGAACATCCTAAATAATATACAACAGCACTAATGCAAGGTTCCCTGTTGTAATTTGTTCAATTAAACAATCAATAACAAAACCTACATGGTGCAGCAGATGAAGAACTGCAACATAATCCTTCTCAGTCTGCAACAATTCTTGAGCAATATGAAACCTCTTGTCTTTGAGATTAACTTCAGACTGACTGTTGATCTAAAACAGTTAGGGGAAAAATACCAAAAATTGTATTCAGTGTACATAGTTTAATTGAAATACCATATTTTCTTAACAATGTAAAGTCAAATGGAGGTTTGGTAAAGCAATAGACAGCATGTCTGCCAGTCCTGTGACTCTATGTTTGAATCCCCATTAAAAGCAGTGATTTAAAAAGGCCCCTGATAAGTTTTACAGGCATATGCAGCTTTACCTTAGTATGATTTTTATATCTACAGGCCCATATTTGCCAGGGACAAACTAACTAAACTACAGGGCTTGATAAAGGGGTCGGGGAAAACAACGAATTTTACTGACTGATCAGGCCTCAAACATGTTAACATCAAGTCCACTTCATTTGACTGACAAAAGTGGAGAGAACTGACCAGTCAATAGCAAACGGTGGCCCAATGACACCAGACTTATGAGACTATGAAGATTATACATGCAAAAGAAATATAAATTTAGTTATTTTTGTCCACTCATGGCCAAACCAATAATGCTGGCTACCTAGCATGAACACTAGCCTTTTTTTTTTCTATGTTTATCTTTACAAGGGTGGTTGGCATATTGTGTTAAAGATTGCAGATAAGCTGTGATATCTGCGCCTTTCGACCCAACACAATCTGAGCAAAACCTTTAACTAGTTGCTTTTACCTACAAGGTTTTTAAAGGGCAGTGAGTTTATTCTTTATTTCAATGGAACCCACATGGGGTAAATACAAGTCGCAGATCAGATCTATGTCAACCTATGCCACTTGATCAAGCCATCCAGGTATTTGTCCCTTTGCCTTCCCTGCTCCTTCTCCATCAAGTTGTTCAACTGTCACTCAGTTTTCAGGATTATTTCTTCTCAAAAAAAAAAAAAACTCACCACTTTTTTGTATTGTATTGACCAGATTTTAGGCCAGTGTAGAGGAAAGGGGGGGGGGGGGGAGTCTTAAACACCTACTGCATAAATTAACATATTTCCTCAAGTAAAAGACACACCTTGATTTTGGGACTGGAAATGTAGAGGGAAAAAATATCCACCACGGAAATCAAACCCTTTTACTCCCTGTGTAGGTTCAGGGGCCCCAATATGGGGAAAACAAGAATAGACACACTGCCTCCCCAACAAGCATGTCATAAGAGTCGACTAGTTGGAGGTTTCCTTGGAAGTCAGAGTACATCTGTCTGAGAGGCATGGAACCAACAGTCTGCAAATAAAGTCAGATCTGGAAAATTGATGGGCATGCAACTCTCAGGTTCTGGAACAAGTCTAAAGTCCAGAGGTGGATGAACAACCAGAAACTTTCTGCCAGAGTTCACAGCCGGTGAACACAAAGAAGAAGAAGAAGAAACCCTAGTACTCAAGGATCACTGAATTGTTAAACAGATTCACTAACAGCTAAGTCAGAGAGCCGCACAACAAAAGCATCAAGAAAAAAAGATGAAGAAAAAAAAAGAACAGATGTCCAAAACTTACCTTTGTGTCAACTTGCTCCAGAACATAACAGCCTGATCTGTGTGCTTTCCTTCTGCCTGTAACCTCACCGCCACCACCATCATCACTGTCATCAGTGTCGTCACAGCTATCAGAATCTGACCAGCTGGAATCGAACAGCTCTGCTGCAGTTAATGAGGCTGGGTTGTCGTAAATCATACTGAAGACAGAGTCTCTATATTGTTCGCTGCTGCGTTTTGACACAGTCCTGATCAAAACATCATCGCTGTTGGTGTCTGTTGTCGAGGAACTATGTGTTGAATGTAACCACTGCTCAACTGTTTCCTTGTGGTGGGTCGAAGCAGCAGTGGCTTCCTTTAACAAATTGGGTGACAAAGGTGTTCTGGGCGGTGGAAATGTGGGCCTGGGTGAGTGGGGAGCAACAGAGTTTGATGGCTGCGCAAAGAATGCAGATGCTACAGCAGTTATCAGTGAGGGTATGATGGTTAGATTAGGTGATGGAGGGGGTGATTTCTGTGGATGTTTGGGTGTTATGGATGTTGATAATGTACTTTGTTTTGATGAGGAAACTGATATGGATGTAACTGAGCATACAGTTGGTGATTTAGGTGAATGTTTTGGTGGGATAGGTGTTTTAGGGGGAGGTCCTGGTGATTGGGTAGTGGATTCTGAATGGATTCTGGATGAAGATATTGGTGACAGTGGTGAAGTCAGTGAGGACAACTGTACAACTAGTGCTTCAGATGTTTGTGGATTTTGTGAAGATGCTGATACTGGGGATGCTTCAGGCGAACAAGTGTGTGGAGTTGCCTTGCAAGGTGACTGTGGAGACAATACTGAATCAGATGGTAGTGCTGAAGTCCTTCCTTTCAATGCTGGAACATTTGGCTTTGGAGGAACCTTTGGCTTTGAAGCATACTTTGCAGCAGATTTTGTAGAGTATGTTGACTGCTTGGGTTTTATTGCAGATGGAGATAAAGAAGCATATCCCATTGGTGATGTTCTGAAAGGTGAGCATGGCAATGAATAATGAGATTTTGTTTCCTCAGCTGCATGGAGTTGTGAATCAGATGATGTTATAGAAAGAGTTAAATTGTCCCTTGCTTCACCAGTTTTACTTGAGGGTGTTTTCTCTTCAGCTGAAATATGTAAGGAATGTACACTTTCTGCTTTTAGACGGAATTCAGACACTAAATGTCTGTTCGTTAGCCCTGTCCAATCAGGTTCCGAGTGATTGTTTAAATCAGTATCATCATGTGCTAGAGCATTAAACTTTCTCAAAGATCTGTCTTCTTTAAACTTCTGTTCTTCTGCTGCTTTGATTAGCTTGTGTACAAGATTTACCTGTACCTCATCATTTCTGGCACATATAACAGAACTTGCAGATTGTGATACTTCACTGTTGCTGTCTTCTTCTTCAATGTCCTCATCTTTCATTACTTTTAAAGTTCCCTGCTGGTTTATCTGTTCAGCAAGAGCTCTGACATACCCCTTAGCCATAACTGCTTCTGGAAAGGTGCTATCTTTAACAATGCTATAATAGTTCTTCCGCCACAAGTTGCTTTCCTCTGCCTGAAGATTTAGTGATGGCTTTTGAAGATCTTTAACTGAGGTGATTCCCAAGTTGGAGCGATCACTCTTTGATCTACGTAGTTTCCTGCCTCTGAATATAGAGTCATTTTGAGGTTGAACAGATGGTAATACTGCTTCAGACTGTTGTGTTAAATAATCTGGAAGAACAAGTGAATTTAGGCTTAAAATGTGTGACCCATAAACTATTACCTGGGAATTCAATTGTGTGTCATCAGCTAGTTCATACAATTCATTTAATTCTTCTATTTCACGTATACGATGTTCAGAAATGGGTGGATCTGGAAGTCTTACAACAGGATCAACATGTAACCATTTTGAGCATCCAAAAACTGATGTATGTGACACATCACAATCAATTTCTGGAAGTTCATAGGCATCAGAGTTGAGGTGACCAGTGTTGTCTTCCTGGCAAGCAAAGCAAATAACTTGTGAACGATCAGTAGACAATCTGCAGATGTTTATATCCTCAAAGAGAACTGGTAAATCACATTTGAAAACAGAACTTCACAACAGTTGAAGTGGTCACAATTTCTTTATCATATTCAAAAAAGTCTTCTTCCTCCACCACACGTTCAGCAGCTGGGACATCAGCAGGGGAAGAAATGATCTGGTTCGAGTCCTCAGATGAGAGTTGCTTCTGACTGTGTTTCTGTCTGCATGGAGATCTTCTAGTGAGGCTTGAATACCCAGTGATGATTCTGTCCACAAATTTCGGTCTGGAAATGACTGAGGAAAGAAAAGGACATAGGCATATGTAGATGTATGCAGATGAGTACATGTGTGAACATAATTTAAACATATACACACTCTCAATGGACACAAACTCCAAGCACAAAAACAAACCCACTTCCAACACACACACACACACACACATACACAAACTCACAACACGGACCTACACTCTCTAAACACACATGCTACCAAAACATACACTCCCAACACACACACACATGCTCCTAACACATACACACACACCCTCCCAACACATGCTCCCACCCCACATCCACACACAACCCCCAATGCACATGTACACACAACACAATCAGCCATAGGCATACAGAGGTAAAATTCAATAAATAATATAGCTGAAGCAAGCAATAAGAACTAGTAACAGGAAACTGCATCATTAAAGCACTTAAAGCACTGCAGGATGTTTCAAGAAGATACAAAAATGCTTAAACATTGGTCACAATGTTAGGTTTTCTCCTTCTTCTTCTTTTTTTGCATTCATCGGCTGTAAACTCAGGTGTAAAGTTCTTGTTCGTCCACTTCTGGACTGCAGTCCTGTTTCAAAACCCGAGTGTTGCGTGTGCATTTAAGAGATCCAACGCTCAAATCCTTGGTAAAAAAGTTAAAGAAATTTTATTTTGTCAGCTGCAGAAATAAAAATCTGAACATGAACAGTTCATAGCAAGTGCAATAGCAATGTAGCTCTAAATCAGGGGTTAAATTACGAATTACCAGCCAGGTCGTGGACCTTATGGAAAAAAAATTACATTAAAAACATACCACTCAGATTTCCTGGTAACACAACATTTTTGTGGGATAACCCAAGAGTATAATCCTTCGCTACGACTCTGGCCAGATAAAGTAACCCACTGAAGTGCTATTATATATTCCTAAATGTGTCTGTTTTAAGCTATTCGGCTATTTTGTGAGCTCAAGAGCCTGAACGTGTAGTAATTTAACCCCAGCCTTGTGAATCATGAAATATTGCTCTGTGTGCCAGTTCCTGGGGGCTTGGCCCCAGTTCACATCACCCTGCTCTAAATCTTCAGGCTCACCCCCTGTCCTGAAACTCCCTAAATACTGGTGAATACAGACAATCAAGTCAAGTTTTGTTTTTCATTGTGTAGACTCCCCATGTGGGTTCCAGGGCCCATTGTGGGGGAAAACAAGAACAGTCCCACTGCCTTCCCAAGAGTCAACTAGCTGGGGGCGTCCTTCGAATTCTGAGTGCATCTGCCTGAAAAGCAAGGATCCAACAATTGCATACAAATAAGTCAGATCTGTAAAACTGTGCGCACAAGACTCAGCTTCTAGAACAAGACTAAAGTCCACAGGTGGATGAACCACCAGAACGTTTTTTGCTAGAAAGTTTACAGCTCATGAATGTGAAGAAGAAGAAAAAGAAGACTGGGCAGACTAGCCCACTGCTGTGATAATTCCATAGACCTTCTTCTGTGTCGTTGTGTGTACACTGTATATTCTGGCTCCAACTGCTATTACACTTATCTATTTCAAGTGCCTGCAGTCTTTCAACACTGAGAGCACAGTGGCTCTGTGTAACTTAACCACAGTGTGTAATCCAACCGGCTTGACAGATAAACTTTGATAATCATACTGTGACCACATAAATGTATATATACACAAATATAAAAGTGAGTTCACACATACATGCGTAAATATATATATATATATATATATATATATATATATATATATATATATATATATATATATATATATATATATATATATATATATATATATATATATATATATATGTGTGGGTGGACTGTGTTGTGTGTGTGTGACTGTGTTTATAAAAATATATACTCCCATACAAACATATACACACACCCATATTTAATATATAATATACACAAATATATATATATATATATATGAGTGTATGTGTGTGTGAAAATATGTATATGTGTGTGTCATAAAATCAGATTAACATGTAATCTGCTAAAGATGAACACTTGGTTAACATGAACATATTTCGGGTCCCAGCATGGATGTATTATTCAGAACACATCTGCTAGTCCCCAGTTAGCATGCATTTCTGTAAAATGAACTAGTTGTAGATTGTGTGTTAACAATGATTTACTCTATATAAGTATTTGTGTGTGTGTGTGTGTGTGTGTGTGTTTACATGTGAATGTATGCATGCGAATGCTTGTATGTATATCAATCAATACATATATACACACAGACACATGCACATGTGGATTTTATGGGTGTATGTCAACAAAAATATCTGAAATGAAAACCTTTCTGACAGCTGTTGATGGCTGCAGGTGTTCAGTGTCAGTTACCAGACTTATAACACCAAAACATGGTATTAGTAAAAAAGTAAAGGACCTTTTCCCACGCCTTTCAGGTTTATTGGGTATGTAGGGCTAGACTTATATTTTACAGATCACACAGCACTTTTTGGGTGATGTGGTCATCATCAAGCCAACCGCCTTTACTTCCCAGGACTGTACCTGGTATCCATTCAAGGCAAAACATCGTGTAGTAACAGTAGTAATGAACACTGTGCTGTCAAATGGGTCACCAAAATGATGCAGATACTTCAACGTTTAAAATGATTAAGATAAACTATGAAAACCACCAGTCACCCAGAGAAATTCAATAAGTAGGTGGATGATGGTGACTGATGAGCTCATTGAGAGCCTGCGGACAACCAAATAGTCCCTTCACAGTGTGGACAGCAGATGCTAGACACACTAGTAGAGTTGTTTGTCCCACTGATTTTTCTATTTTAATGCATAGTAAAACAGGACTTGAAGCTTTGAACTTCCTTTCCAATATGGTGGATTTGGTTGGCCCGATTCACTCTTGGCAATTGATTTACCTGTGGTCACAGTCTGGAGCTACATCTTCCCCATATGTGGACTGCAGGTATGCAGTTCCCTAGCCCAGCTACTGAGCTAAATGTTTTATAACTGTGGTGTTTTGTATTGTGGTCTGCATGTTCAGAAAATGGTGGGTGGACTGTTTCCATAGAACTGATGATGACGTGCGACAATATCGCATGTGATTTGTTCTAAATGCTGCTTCAACTGCCGATAAACTGCAGTTCTAGTGGCAGACTATGCTGGCACTTATGACGGCTGCCTTATACATTTAATGTGCATAGCAGCTTATGCTAATGTGTATATGGGAGTATAATGTTGGATTTGCCAACAATCTGTTTTTAGAAGGGACAGCGATAGACATTCTATGTGGTTTTCTTTGTCATGTGACGGAGAAATCTGCCGTGAAGCTGAACTGCAACTAACTCCCTCCCTCTACAGAAGACCCAGCTGCCCACGCGAGGTGTGAAGCACGGTTTTGGACAGGTACATATAGCCCAACTTCAGATTGCTGTCTGAGCCTGAAATGACCGTCCTTCATATTTTCTACTTCACGATACAATGAGAAACAGGTAGAGACGTTTTAACGGCACTATGGGCTCCAGGGCAAACCAGTGCGCTGCGGCCCTTACGACAACCACAGGAATTAAATGTAAATGGTCGATAGCACTGAAAGATTAGTATAGAGCCCCTTGGCTCGGGGCGTCCCGAGGCAAGTGCCCCAGGAGCCGGTGCGTTAAGATGGACATGTTATAGCCAGTTATTTTTACTCGTCGAAAGTTCACAGAAAATTCTAAACACAATGCATTGTGCCTATTTGTACTACACTGTCTCAACAGCAGAGCCGCGTGCATTGAACAAGAATTATCCCGACTCCAGTAGCACTCACTTGCCCCCACACAATATTAGCACTCACCCACACAATGTTAGCACCACACAACAGTAGCACTCACTTTTCCCCACACAGTATTAGCACCACACAACAGTTGCATCAGGCAGATATGGTGCTGATATAGAATTAACATTGGAATAGAATACTGGTGATACAGACGCAACACTGAAATAGAATGTTGGTGATAATTGACTCATCACTGAAATGTTGGTGATAACTGACTCATCACTGAAATAGAATGTTGGTGATAACTGACTCATCACTGAAATAGAATGTTGATGATAACTGACTCATCACCGAAATAGAATGTTGGTGATATAGAATGAACTAGTTCCATATTGACCTTGCCAACTGTTAGTTAGTCTGTTGTTTTGTCTCTGTGTGTGCATGCATGCATGCATGCATTTATCATCTTTCTTTTTATCTAACAGTCATGTTATGTATAACAGAAAGCGCACAGTTAAAACAAAAACATATTGAAAAAAATAAAAAAAAGAATTACCCCGACTCTGTTGGAGACTGAAGCAGGACCAGGGCTGATTTTTCTGGCGGTACGCAACGATAAGCTGTAGCGGCTATTTTTTTTTTTTTTTTAGGCATTCTTTTTTAATTGCCACTATAATAGAATTTTGTCCTGAGTAACGACACCTCTTGTACCCCTTTCTGCTGAGTACCGGCATCTTTTTTTCCCTAGAAGAAAACACAATCTGCAGACCACTATCTTGGCGGACACGCTCCACCGTCTCAGAAACACAAGAACCTCTAGATAAAGAATGAAATAGTTACAGAGTACAAACCTCAGATAGAGCCACGGAAGTGCAGTGGTTAGAAGCCGGCCTGCTGGTCTTTAGTTAGAATTTGCACACAGTTGGACTGTTTGGTTAAACTGACCTCGACTCCACAGATGACCCTCTCTAAAAGGGTATAAGGCAATGTCCTAGGAAGGAAACGTGGCCGGCGTGATGTTCACCACAACATCAACCGAATATCAGCACATCGTCATATGCCTGATTTGCCACTGCCGTAAAAGGGCACCTTTGCGAGCTTCACAGGAAGAGCGGTTCATCTCTGAGGAAACAAACATTAGGCCAGACAGCTGTCGTGCATACCACAATCTTAACCATGCAAGTGGCGCAAACAAACCAGACCACAGATATAACCGGAGACTGTTCGCGGCTCGCTGCCAACAGCAGGTTGAATGTGGTCGAATGCTCAACAGGAAATAGAAAGGCCAGTTAAAAAATTAAGCCAGGTCCATGACAGGTCCCACTGAAAAACCGTGATTTTCTCGGTTTAGAAGTGACAAACAGGCAGAATGAGGTGTCGTTGGCAAGAGATTTTAATATTTATCCAATTAAACTAGTTTTATAAGTTATGTTATCCCTAGCTGTACCCGGTCACGCGTTGCTGTGGCCCAGAATGGTGAACTTTAAAAGAAAGAAAATAGAAAGCTCATGTGTCTAATGTGGTTAATATCAGTCTTTGCACAGATACAGAGATAGTCTCATAGGCCGACTATAGAACATGCAACATAGAAGTGAATGTTTATATTAGTGGTCGATTAAAGTGCACTGTTAGAGTGAGAAAAAAAAGATTATTTGTTTATCGCAGGCTAAAGCATCTTTTGTGCTTAAACAGCTGAAAATAAAGCTGACTACTATACCTCCAAATGACCAACAAACTGGAGAAAAAATGAAAATAGTCGAGGAAGCGGTTTTAAAATATAAATATTTAAAGAAATGTAGTTAAAAGTTCAGTTTTAAGCTCTGGCAGCAAACAGTGTCTATCAGCTCCATCTAGTTTTATAAGTAAAAGATAATTCTGAGAAATTCACTAGAGTACTACTGAATAAACAGCATACTCAAGTACCTACTGAACGAACAGCACACTAAAGTACCTACTGAACGAACAGCACACTAAAGTACCTACTGAATAAACAGCATACTAAAGTACCTACTGAACGAACAGCACACTAAAGTACCTACTGAATTAACAGCATGAGCAACAAAGGATTCTCAATCCCAGAAGAAATGTTCAGTATTACCAATACGACTGTACCAACAACGCGTGGGCATCAAACTTTCAAGTAAACCACAGGAAGCGCTGACCTAGATTACATCATTCTTTCCACCCCCACGAACAAGCAAGCTGTATTTAATGACAAATTTCATTCTAAATTTGCCTCCCGCGCTAAATATATCCGGGTGGTAACAGAGAAGAAGCAAGACATTTACATGTTTGTGCGAAAGAGAACCATAGAGTTAACCCCCTACATATATCCCCATTCAGCAGATGCCAGGAATAGCCGCACTTTCCGGCACTCCCTTCCTTCTCTGTCAGCACGTCCGTCAATGAAAGACAATCGCAGCTCCTGTCTGCATGGTAGGCAGACATCAGCTGATAACCGCCTGCTGTCGACTAAAAGTCTTCTGTGTGGTAATTGGCGGCAGGAGCTGCCCGGTGTCAGCAGCGGCGCATTAACGTGGCAACAGGTTTCATCTCTGTCTTATCTGGGTTTCTTGTTTACTCACAACTGGATCCGTAAACCAAAAGAAAATAGTTTGATGTCGGGGCCGGTTCACGGCGTGTCTTCAAAGTCGGAGAACAGTACCTGACTTGAGGAAGGGGGAGCTGTTGTAGGGCAAGAGGTTACAGTACAAGCAGGCGCGCCGCCACGATAAAAAAATAACTGTATGGGTCCCCCCTTTCCCCCATATATATATATATATATATATATATATATATATATATATATATATATATATATATATATATATATAAAAAGACACAGAAAGAGCAGCCAACTAAACAAGGGAAGACGAGACAAGTATCACTGATTTGCGGGAGACCCAACAGCTTCTCGCGAAAGAAGTAACAATGATCAAGAAAGCACTTGCTGAAACAGAGGAAAAGTTGCGCAGAGCATACGAAGAAAACAACAGACTAAGCAAGGAACTACAGGCAACCAACAGAGTTATGGAGGAAAGAGAGAAAGCACGAAAAGAAGCAGAAAGAGGGCAGCAAATACAGACACCCAAACCTCAGGGAGCCGAGACCCAGAAAAAGCCATACCAATTACCGTCACCGCTGATGGGGCAGTTTCCGGACGAAACCACTATACAAATAAACCAACGCATTAGGGAGCTGGAGGATCTGAA
Organism: Candidula unifasciata; assembly: GCA_905116865.2. Classification (NCBI taxonomy): domain Eukaryota; kingdom Metazoa; phylum Mollusca; class Gastropoda; order Stylommatophora; family Geomitridae; genus Candidula; species Candidula unifasciata. Next base: position 209,533 of record CAJHNH020000676.1, read on the forward strand.
CTACTTTAACGCAGAATTGCAAGAGGATGGTGTACCATGGTCATCACCAGAAGAACCGATCCGACAGCCAAAACCAGAAGTCAAACGAGGTCGATACCGTTACCACAAACATTAATGCCAGAGACGACACCACCAACGCCAAAAACTACCTAAACCCTATGTAGGAGAAGCACTTTACAACAAGGATACGAGAAGACCACCAAATAACACCAGACACCACCATTATTTTCTTCAGTACCTGCAAAAAGCAAGCAACCGCCGGTCCTTCTTAGGATAGGCAATCCCCTCTCCTTGGAAACAGCAAACGGCCAATGAAATCCATACAAAATCGACTCAACATCCAATTATCTGGAGCGCAGCACAAGGCCAGCCAAGTTACGAAAGCAGATAATCGAGCGGAAACCACATCAAATAGAAAGCGACAAATACTGAAACCCAATCCAAAACCAAATGAGATCGAGACCAGAAACGTCACCACAAATATAGCAGACAGGAAAGAGAGCAGAAATGTGATCTGACCTAGCTGAAAGTGGTCAACGTAAGAGAATTAGAAGAATAGTATCTTAATCTCAATATAGAATTGCTCTATAATAGAGAGGACTCAAAAAGCACGAGCGACCCACTCCCCCCGCCCCCACTCAGATTCCTGCGCCTCTACCCACAAGTACATTACTAGAAGGGGTCGCGACAGCTATAAATCTTTTCAGTGGTCACAACATGTTCCAGTTTCCCTCTTCTTATAACATGACCTAAAAATGATGACTCTCTCTCTCTCTCTCTCTCTCTTTCTTTCTCTCTCTCTCTCTCTCTCTCTCTCTCTCTCTCTCTCTCTCTCTCTCTCTCTCTCTCTCTCTCTCTCTTTGATGTTTGTGATAAGTTGTCTTCGAGCATTCGCCTCTTTAAAAACATATGGGCTGCTCTTCTTAGCTGTCAAAGGAACTCTAAGGATTCTTCTGTAAAATTACACATCTGAGGCCTCAAGATATTGTTCATCTTGTTTATTAACTGTCCAGGATTCACAGGCGTATGTTGAAACCGGCTCTAGCTATGTGTTACTGCAGGTTAAAAATGTATAATTGGTGACTTTAAGTGATTCCTGTCTGCGACTGAATGAGTTAATAAATCAGTCGACCAGAGCCGTACAGTTTGTGATGCACACTGAAGTAAACAAACCCTGTCAATACAAGGGGACTAAACAAAAGAGAGAAACCCTTACTATGGCTACACATATGAATCATGGGACAAAACAATGCAGCTAAAACCCTTAACACCCAGGAAGTCAAACAGGTTTATTGATATTTTTTTTTTTTAAATATTGTTCAGCTTCTATTCCATTCTTCAGCAATGTTAAACTACTGTATCCTAATTTGTACTCTTACATTCTGTCCGATAATGTGTATACATTTAAATAATTAAGACTTAAAGATTCCTTTAAGATTTAAGCCTAAGTCTCCTGACGGAGCCGGACGTTTAAAAAAATGACCTTGGCTCCCAGTTGACCCAGCCTTAAATGGGTACCAGGTATAGTCCTGGAAAGAATGGGGCGGCCAGTGTAATAATGACCATATCTCTCATCAAAAGCCGATAAGTCTATAAAATATAGGTCTAGCCTTATACGCCCAATACACCCGAAGGAGTGGAAAAGAGGTCCTTTACTTTAAGCTTGAGTGGGCGCTGTGGCTTAAGGCTTCGAGCTGACTATTCAGTGGCAATGACAAACCACGGAACGTAAAACTGTTTAGTGAAACCACAAACATTAAAAAAAAAGGGGCGGGGATAAGCTGAGGTTGGTTCTGTAACGTCAAAATAAAGGATACGCTACTAACGTTACTCTACAGAACAAACACTTTGCTGTAGATACTTTCAAAAAGTTTTAGGCATGATATACTAAACTAGTTTATAATCATCATTATCAAGTGTCTTGCCAGCTGACGTAGGCGTCCATGCATCTCCACAGATAATATACCTCCATGTCACTGTCTTAAACCATCCACGATCATTTCTCTTGGTCTGCCTCTGCCTCTTCTACCAGTGATCTTTCCGGTCGTCACGATATTTTCCATTGCTCCTTTTCTCATCACATGACCAAAGAACTGTGTCTGTCTCCTTCTCATTGTTGTATGTAACATTCTACTTTCATTAGCCATTTCCAAGCAACCATTGTTAGTTATTCTGGCCGTTTGAAGTATTCGCAACATTCTTCTCAAGAACCACATCTAAGTTGCCTCCACACACTTCTTAATTTGTTTGCTCACATTCCAAGATTCGCCATCATACAAAAGAACCGGCTCGATATAACATTTCAGTACTCGTTTTCTGATGTTTAGTCATTGATTACATAAGATACTTTTCATCTCCTGAAATGCTGCCTTTGCCTGGCCAATTATGCTCTTAATTTCTGTCACACATATTCCATCTGATGTTATGAAAGTCCCCATATATTTGAATTTAGTGACTTGTTGAAGCACTTTCCTTCCTATTGCTATGTCACCTTTTGGAGTTAATAATGCCAACAACAATCTGGAATACTAGCTCAGTATACCACGGACAAATGTTTGTTTATGTTTATGTTTATTCAACGAGTCCCCATCAGTGCTACGTTCTATATTTAACTCAAGCCTGAGTCTGAAGAATCTCAGCGCTGTGCACAAACTCTGTAGCACCGGCGAGGATCCTGAAATACTTTGGGTAGATTTGTAACTACAAATTTTGTCCGGGCAGCGCCGTTAGGCTACTCTTTTTTCGATTTCCAACTGCCAAGGTATTTGTTTACATGTACACGGGCGTCTAGTGTTACTACCCAGAGACCCGGGGAGCCCCAGCCTTTAACGGGGCTTGAACCAGGGACTTCCAGCACTCGAGGTGGATGCCATACCTCGAGACCACTCAGCCCCCATCCTTTCACACAGATGAATGTACACAAGAATATAATGGACAGTTAGTTGTGAAGACTGACACTCGCGAAGACGACACGAGGAGAAATATATGTTTATATAATTACGACACCCAGAATATATGGTGCTTTACGATAGCCGACAGACACACAAACGTTAACTGTTGGGGAACCTTTCAGAAGCGCTTAACTAATATAAAAAAATCATGAGCATTCACTTATTGACACCCGTAGTAGACAAAGAAACTAAGTAGAGTTTTTACGGTGTTATGATGATCAGTATTACTGTCCAGCATACACATTTAATCCATTTAATTATCTATTTAATCAGTCTGTTCAACAAAGCTCGACTGACAGAAATACAAAACAAAACATGTTGCTGAAACAGCGATGAACCAAACTGAGTAATAACTAACTACAATATAACGGACATACGCAGGCTTTTAGTAAGCATTTTAAAAAAAACATACATTAAAGGCACATGACTAAATCGACTCTCAAAAAAAAAAAAAAAAAACGAATTAGAAATCTGTCGGCAATAAAAGATCACTTTGGCTTCACTTTTTTGAAAAACAGAAATACCAGTATCCATTCTGTCTGTTGACTATAGTCATACGGACCGGAAAACACATCCAACTCTGTCAATACCGGGGGAGTAAATTCAACCAGCAGAGCTGAGTTATACAACTTAGTTCAATCAGGGGCCAAAATATTGAACATGGGGATCGTCACCGCCAGAGGCCATCATAAGAAAACCATTGACAATGTATTGCGGGCCACTTGCTAGGCCTATGCGGGCCGGATTTGGTTGAGTAGCCCTGCAGTAAAGTAGCCATTACAGTTTAACAACTACATGTATGAGTCATCCAGCTTAACTCTAAGTGCCCGGTAAGTACATAGTAACACACACAAATGATTACCGATTACCCAATTCACTGTATCCATTGCTCAACGTTTGTTCCATTTTTTCTGTATGGTGGAACTATTGTATCCCAGCTGCGGTAACAACTCATGCATGTTGTATTATTTTAAACCGTTAAACTAATACAGAGTGCAAACACTATGAGACAGAAATTGTTGACAAGTCATCTGCCTGGTCCTAACTGGTTATTAAACAAACAAAACAAAACAAAAAACATTTACATAACCCCTCCCCCATTTCCACTTTTAAGGGCGATGGGGGGAGGGGGGAAGGGCGAAGAAAAAAAAAGTAGTAGTAGTAGAAGAAGAAAAAGAATAAGAAGAAGAAGAAGAAAAGAAGAAGAAGAAGAAGAAGAAGAAGAAGAAGAAGAAGAAGAAGAAGAAGAAGAAGAAAGAAGAAGAAGAAGAAAAAGAAGAAGAAGAAGAAGAAGAAAAAGAAGGAAAAAGAAGAAGAAAAATAAGGACAGGGGCGTCTTTAGCGTGAGGTTTTAGAAGCGAATAGCTAATGCTGTTACCGTGAACCACGCAGGTTAGAATGTTAATTTTCGCCCCCGCCCCCTTTTCTCCCAAAAAAAAAACCATCACCACCGAGGATTCGAATCTGGGTCTTACGTGTGAGACAGTCCAGCGTTATATTCTCCTAAAAACTAGAAGTGTTTAAAAAAAACGATGGCATGCTAACTTAGAATTCCCCTAGTATCATTACGCAGCAGTCGAATAGTCACAACACCAATATAATCAGACTATTGACCAGACGTCGAAGACGGTTATGTTGCACATAATACGAGGACACAATGTGTATTATCTTCTTCTTCTTCTTTGTACCGTTCACTGTGAACTTCGCCGAGAAGTGCTTGTTGTTCGTCCACTTTGGTCTTATTCAAGAACTTGAATTTTCGGTGCACAGCCCTTTCACAAATCGGGCTTGTTTGTATGCAGACTGTTGGTTCCTCGCCTCTCAGACAGATGTACGCCAACCTCGAAGGAAAACAACCCCATTAGCCGCCTCTTAAGACACACATACTAGGTGGTACGAGTATATTCTTTTTTTCTTTCTCCATAACGGAAAATTTGTATTATTATTAGCCGACACAATAGACAATGAATGAGACAACAGTGGATTACGAAAAACTATGACACCGGAAATAAACGCGTCACGTTTTAGGACAATAATGTGGTGACAGTCCGGAAGATAACACTAGGCGAGACACTTGATGACATTAATTCTTTGTTTCACCGATCCCCCCCCCCCCCCACCCCTTTTTTTTCAACCCCCTTTTTTTTTTATTTTCCCCATTGAATGCGATTGCGTTTCGTTTGATTCCAACACAGTTGTAGTTTTCTGCCTTTCAGGCGACACATTCGACTTCTTCTGAAACGTGTTCACATGGCTAGTCTTTCCAAAACACATCTCTGCAACAATAACCCCTAGCCCATCTCTGTGTTGATGAAACGCATGTCAAGAAACTACATTGCAATGCATGACAGGTATTTTATGTACCTATCGGACAGCTTCTGGTCTTTAATATACTTCAAAAAAAGCAGCCCAGCAGTCGCAACAAGGTCAGTGGATCGGCCTCGAGAGCGCCTTGCCGCAAGCACTCACATTAGGTGAGATCTGGCGTATAGCCCTGCTGCGACTGAGTTTGTAATCAGATCTGCCTATGATGTATTACCCTCCGGTGTCAATATGCTGAAATGGCATGCAATCACCGACCAGACATGCTCCCTCTGCAGAGCGAAGCAGAAAAGCCCTAGGCCAGGGACGGTATACGTGACGACACAATAAAGTCCCAAAAGAGTTAGCGGACATTGTGGACCAAGCCATGACGAGGGCCAACGCGAGGGCCAGTTCTATTGTTATCCCCATGCGCTTCCTTAAGGCTAGGCAGATCTACGAAGGTACAAGAAACAAAGTCGCATACGCTGCATCAGTTCTTGACTGGGTCGAAGGGATTGGTTACTGGCTGCCGATCTGCCTGGCCACGAGAGGTACCCTAGGGTTAATCCGGAAGGCCGACCTGAGACCTGACTTAGTCCTACACTCTGCAGAAAAACGTCAGCTCATTCTGATCGAGCTAACCGTGCCGTATGAGTCGCTAATGGACGAAAATCACATGTACAAGCTCGAGAAGTACAGTGATCTCGCGACTGGTCTGATGAGAGACGAAGCGTAAGCAGTAAAAATCTTCGCCGTCGAGTAATCACACCACTTCATCAAATGCCAGCTGATCTAAAAATTCTGACTGGTTTAGAACCACATATACAGTATCACCACCAGTGCCTTCGACTGGCGTGGGTGATCATGCCTCTCCAAATCTGCTCTCTGCAACTGTGTGTATTCAGTGTGTTGACACCCCTACATACCATGACAAAAGAATGTTAAGAATCTTTTCACGCTGTCTCCCTTTCCACAGATCTTTCCAGTTGTCACAACATATTCCAGCTTCTCTCTCTTTCCACAGATCTGCCTTTCCAGTTGCCAAGGTAAAAGCCAAAGTATTTTGGACCAGCTTCCCTCTTCTCATAACATGACCAAAATATGACGAGTGTCTCTTTCTGATGTATATATACAATACACACCCACAAAAGCGTCCTTCAGATTTTTAAAGTTCATCATGAAATGTAATTCATAAACTAAACAAACCCAACCGTGACAAGAAACACACTGACTAGGTTTCAATGACTTCTTCTTCTTTCCACCATTTACCTCAGCGATGTGTGTGTGTGTGTGTTAAAGAGCAGAGAGAGAGAGAGAGAGAGAGAGAGGGGGGGGGGGGTGTAAGGATCGTTTGTGCTCTTTTTCCAATGCATTGTATACGTTGGTGTTCATTTTTGTTAGGTTGCTCCTGGTGATGTCGCTCCGTATCTTACATGGTCTTCCCCTTGCTCTGTGTTCATCATATTTCTTCAGCGTGGCTCTCTGTGGCAGTCAGTACTAGGGGCATTCTTGTCAGGTGGTCAAACCATCTCATTTGTTGTTCATTATTGAACTGTATGACTGGTTTCAGTCCTAGTCTTCTTCTAGTTTCTTCATTCTTGATTTTATCTCTTCTTGTCACACCAGCAGCTCTCCTAAGACATCTCATCTCTGTTGTTACGATCTTTTGCTAGTTAGTTGCAGTAAGGGTCCGTGTTTGGCACTGGTAGCACAATGTCGGTAAAAAAAAAAAAAAACGTTCTTATGAGATTTACTTTAGATTTTAGAGGTATCTTTCTATACGTCAGAAGCGGTGATAATTGTCCCATAGCCTGATTTGCTTTCGTACATCGTATGCTGATTTCTCTATCCACCTTCCGTTTGATGTAAACACATACGTAATTATATATAGTCACATTGTTGTGAATCAGCCTGTATTCTTCTTCTTCCTCTCGTTCACTGGCGGTAAACACCGGCGGAAAGTTCAGGTTGTTCGTCCACCTCTGGACTTTAGACTTGTTCCAGAACCTGAGTGATGCGTGCACGCCCGTTTAACAGATATGACTTAATCGTATGCAGATTGTTGGTCCCTTGCCTCTTAGGCAGAGGCACTCCGACTTCGAAGTAAGCACCCAGTTGGTAGATTCTTACGACATGCTTGGACGGGAGGCAGTGGGTCTATTCTTGTGTTCACTACAATGCGGACCCGGAACCCACATGAGGACAGTCTGTATTAATATTGCATATACTCCCTGAGCGGAACAAAATGGGACACAAGCGAACAGAATGGGACAGAAGCAAAGATAATGGGACAGAAGCAAACAGAATGGGACAGAAGCAAAGAGAATGGGACAGAAGCAAAGAGAATGGGACACAAGCAAAGAGAATGGGACAGAAGCAAAGAGAATGGGACAGAAGCAAAGAGAATGGTATAGAAGCGAACAGAATGGGACAGAAACAAACAGAATGGGACAGAAGCGAACAGAATGGGACAGAAGCAAACAGAATGGGACAGAAGCAAACAGAATGGGACAGAAGCAAACAGAATGGGACAGAAGCAAACAGAATGGGACAGAAGCGAACAGAATGGGACAGAAGCAAAGAGAATGGGACAGAAGCGAACAGAATGGGACAGAAGCAAAGAGAATGGGACAGAAGCGAACAGAATGGGACAGAAGCGAACAGAATGGGATAGAAGTGAACAAAATGGGATAGCAGCGAACAGAATGGGACA
>CAJHNH020000676.1:222500-245593 GCA_905116865.2 Candidula unifasciata
AGACACAAACTCCTACAATCCCTTTTCCTTAAACTGAAGTGCTTTATTTGACTGTGTGGGGATTTAGTAAAGTATTAACTGAATTCGTTCATCCAACTGTGACTTCTTCTACCAGGTTCAGGAGGTTTAAGTGACGTGACCAAGTTGTCCAGCCGTTTTTCTCGCGCTCTGAAGGTCGTGGGTTCGTTTTATGGCTGCCTCTTTCATTCACATGTGCATTCTTCTCGGAGATCCGTTGGGTCGTCGTACGAGCTCTGAAGTTCGTGCTCTGTGCAAAGCACTCGATATGCGTCTAGTCGTTCTGCAGAGAGAAACCAAGCCATATGGAATAAAACGAATGAAGTCGATCCTCTTGACCCGACTCCTCGCATGCTCATCCTCCTCCTGTTGTCACAAAGGGCTGGCAGTCTATTTATCAATTACGTGCTATCCTGTTCATATCATGGATAGAATCCAGTCTAGCACATTTGCCCCCTTTCAACATCATTTGTTTTAATTTCTCTTGAAAGTCCTCGTCTCCTCGATCCATTCGTTTCCCATTTCAATGCTTGTTTGGTAATTCCCTGCTCGCCTCTTCTCCAGCTTTGCCTACTATAACGCCATCATTTTTTAACTTATAACTGCCGTGTGCGTTCGATCATTTTCTTCCGTGTACTTGGCCCATGTCACCATCTGTAAGTAGACGTCTTCACTCTGTCAAATAACATGATGAGCACACGCTGTGCACCAAGAATATCTGGCATTAGATACGGCACCACACGTTTTAACATAACCGGAAGTATTTTTAAAATATTCCCGGAGCTCTAGCGTAGTTAGCTAAACTGGATTGCGCGGTGACCGAATGAGGAACTCCTTGTGTTCCGGGTTCACTCCCGGGGGTAGGCAGAAAAGCCACATTTCTCCCAGATTTACGGTATTTACAGTGGAATCAAGGCCGAAAGGTTTCGACATTTATAATACCGAGCCTAAGGGTTAACAACTTATGGCTTCTGGATACTAAAACATACATTTTAAAAATATAACAGCTGCATTGTGGGCATGTCACATGTACATTCAGTTTAGAAATTGCTTCGTAAGAATGGTGACTGCACAAAAGAATCCTGAAAAAGACTTGCTTTAGCGATGCAGAGACTAAACACCAGCAAGCGAGTTAAACAATTTCAGATTATGCACCTTTTCCGTGGCAACTGATGGATGTGAGCCGTGGACTACTGTTCAATCACTGAGGACGAAAAAAAAAAAACCTTTTGGACTGAAATACTACAGAAAGATTCTTAGAACATCACAGACCAAGAGGACGAAAAACACTGACATGCTACATGATCCGAGCATCGCGGAGAACTGGCTCAAAAACAGCATCCTGTCCCAAAAGACGACATTTTTGGGGCCATGTAAAACGTCATGGTGGCTTGGAGACAGCTGCGATAGATGGTACATTTTCCGGAAGTCGAGGCACAGGCAGACCTCTGCGAACTTGGATACAAGATAGTGAAGATGTACCGGCTATGAAAGCACATAAGGCTGGAGTAATGACCAGAGACAGAGACCTTTAGGCGCACCGTGAGGGGACAATACGTTATGTAGAGCAGTGTTCCACGACCTTTTTACACCCGCGGCCAACACTAAAATAGGCTAAACTGTTTGGCGATCCACCAGACAGCTAACCAAACGCGAAACAAAAGCAAACGTAATAGTTAATTTGTTAAATCCGATGTCCCAAAATTACAATTTTTAGCTAGTCCGACATCTGCTGCCGCTGCTTATAAGTTTAATCTTATGTATGTGACTGTAGCGGTGTTTCTGATAGATGAAGCGTTGCAATATCATTTATTCGATTTCTGTTTGATTTTTTAACAACCGTTTTATTCAGTTGCACGGGGTTCTCTGCATTTGTACTTGTTTTAATCTCATCCTTGAAGTATTAATCCTCTGCTATCATGGAAGGAAAAAAAAAGACCTACCCAACCCCGTTTTATGATTAGGCAGAAATATCTTAGCCCATCTGGACTTTTTGTGGCTCAGTGGTTGAGGAACGCTGCTGTAAAAGACCTGTGCAGTGGTTCCCATTTAGCTAAGACCCATGGACATTTTTAAGGTCTGCTCTATTCTAAATTCTTCAGCCGATGTGTTTTCTTTTCCTGTAACGATATCACAGACTCATTAATTGGGTCCGAAAGGGGAAATATCGGTCTAGTGTATTTTACTTATCCATCTTATTCTTGTATCGCCCAGGCAGTGGGGCGCTGGATATATGCCTGTCTACAGTCTTCAATCTCACGCCCTGACAACACAAGTGGCTAAAACAGATGTTATTCAATGCCAGGACGTCAAAGTTTTCTCCCATCTCCCCCGACTATCTTGGTTTCCCTTGGCTCTTGTCCCCTCTAATTTTTCAGTTGTTTACGTCTTACCCGATCCGTCTGCCAACTATAAGACAGAAATAACAGCACAACATGATGGTGAAACAGGGTGTTTCGCAAGTCCGTCCACAGCCAAAGATTTTATTGCGTACCGCGTTATATAGAACATCCTATACACACATTATCTACAAGCACCTTTTAAAAGATCTTACACACATGATTGATTCTTTCATTTAAAAGATGTGTATAACTGCCGCTTATTACCGACTGAAACAAAAACGGCATCATTATCTTTATCATGTCCGCCTTTCACCTGGCTAAGTGTTAGGTGATTTGTATGCTGACTTCAGCTTACAAAAAAGTACGCTGCCGCTTTAACTTTTTTTTTTTTGTCTTCAGAACCAAACATCTCACCATACGATTCTATGTTTTCCCAAAAACAACATGATTATTTTACTGCCTTCTATTATATATAAATTAGTATTAGTAGTAGCACGTTGTATCTTAATAATTACTGCACCTACACCTTTATCAAACTGTCTCTTTTGAAATATCACAGGACATTGTATTTGCTGGTTTTTAAGCAGCAATTCTTGGAATAGAAGGAGTTGGTTTAAGTTGAGCTAACAATCGACATCATACACAACACTCGGTGCACTATAGGTATCCCCCCCCCCCCCCTCAGCAGCCAAAGAAGATTTGCAATCTCCGTGGTAACAGTAGGCGCATGTCCTCTTTGACTGCTGGCCAGATCATCTGGTCGATTCCAGCTGTACCACTCTCATCAGAACATAATGATTTATTACAGCTTCAGCACGGTTCACTTGCTCCAGAGGGAGGGGGAGGGGGTCTGTTAAGGTTACGTTCGTAAGACTCAATGAGTTAAATGTCACAAGTCACTTGACATTTGATGTCAGCGAGGTAGATGTTGCCTTTTTACTCCCCACTGTGTTACCGTATATTTTAATACACGTTCGTGGTTTCATTAACCCTTTCAGAACACACGTCAATGTAACCCGTTTTATCCACAACAACTGTTAGTTTATAGTACTTAAAGTAAATTAAGCGTAATTAAAGGAGCCTTTTTGCGTCAGTGGCATCTGGTAAATGATGTCAGAATCATATTTTAATAAACCAATCGGCAATGGGCGCGTCCCGTGGTCTAGATCACGCCAGATGTCTTTAATTCCCAGAATATTACCTGCTACCCATTTCTGGCCGGGTCGACCTGGTATCCAAGGTAAATTCTTAAGGAGAAAAAAAAAATTCACCCTGATGCGGTTCCGATTATCTATAGTACCGAAATGTGCGTTTAATGGAGTTAAAAAAATATAATAATCATGTAAACGGAATAAAACAAAATAACAACTGGAACTTGTTTAAAAAAAAAGGAAACGTGCCATTACCTCCCGTAATTACCACTTCTGCAGTGTAGACGAGTGAGAAAGAGGTTTTTTTTTTTTTTTTTTTTTGAGATCTAAGGCCGCATCGCTAGTACTGTCGCCACGGACTGTGGAGGTGAACATTTTATTCTTGCCACCGACAGACACAAATATTCCCAACCTCGAAGCCGGGTCTTCCGCATGAGAGCCCCGCGTTAAAAACCAATCAGCCATCTGCTCCTCTTATCTGATGATGATTAGTAATGGTTACTATAACAACTAAACGACAATTCTAGTGGGGGCTTTCAAACAGTGGTAGGAGAGTCGGATCGTGAAACTGACCGCGACCTAACCACGAAATATTCATACAAAGTCAGCCGTGGATTGCAGACACATTTCCACAGCAGCCAACTTCCATTGTGGAGATGGTATATCTCCTTTCATCCCTTATCTTTAAAGAACATCTACGTGACTTTTTATGCTGTCGCTAAACACAACCTCTTCTTCTGTATATCTATATCTCTAGGTAGTGAGATCAGACGCCCGTGTGTGTTATTGCGCACGTAAAAAAAAATCATTTGGCAGTTGCAAATCGAAAAAAGTAGCCTAACAGTAGCCCGTGCGAAATTTGGAGTTTAAAATCTACCCAAAGTATTTCACGATCCTCGCCGGTACTACGGTTTTCGTGTACCTCGCTGAGATTCTTCGGACTCAGGCTTAAGTTAGAAGTAGAACGGATCACTTATGGGTTACTACCCATGTACCATGTTGTCGATCCGTAGTATAAGTCTGAAACCAGTAACCTAAACCTATGAACCTACCTCCAGAGACCCAATTCGACTGTATATTTGTTTGTTTATTGTTTAGGTTCCTGCATTTTACAGTAGGCTGTGTACACACATCTTCTTTTTTGTCCACAGGCGGTAAGCTCCAGGAGAAAGTCCTGGTTGTGTTGTCGTCCATTTGGACTTTGGCTTTGTTCCATGGCCTGAGTTTTGCGTGTACATCAGTTTTATTTGTTTATTTGTGTGCAGCCAGTTGTTCCCTGTCGTCCGGGCAGATCAGAATTCGAAGGAAGCCCCCAATTAATCAGTCGACTACTACAACATGTTTCTTGGGAAGGCAGTGGGTCTATTCTTGTTTTTCCCCACCCCCCCCCCCCCCCCCCCCCCAATGGCGCCCAAAAAGCACACGAGGAACACAACAAATGACAATTCGCATGTGCTGCTTATCTCTATATGCTTATAATATTTGCATGCTGTAACACTAATTCTGGCCATTCACTTTATCCTTTTTTTTAAATTTATATATGCGTCAAACGTCCCTGCCAACTTGTATGAGCTAACTATAATCAATTTGGAAAATGAAAGGTTTCTTATAATTATACGCCCACACGTAGCGTAAAGAAATTACGCTCAACAATACTTGATGCAGAGTAACCTCAAAAACGAATAAGTTTTTAGACAGTTGAATTTAGATGTTGATTAACTGAAGAATATGTCGTTGTTCATAAAAACAAAAACAAAAAGGTTTTGAAAGACTGGGACTGAAAAGAGTTTCTGAAAGGGTACTATTCAAGGAATTTACCCCATTTCGCTCGAACTTAAGATCTCATGCCCATTCCCAAGGGCTGTTTATATCTTCTAAACTGTTATCTTCTAAACTGTCCCAGGGGGTTTAGCATCACAGGCCCAAGGGGTAGTCTAAAGAGAGGTAAAAGCGGCGCATCATGCGTTCATTGGGCCTCTAGGCAGGAATCTATGAACGTATGATACGTTCCTTGGGACTCAAAGAGTTAAGAGACGCCTCTCTTTGGTGTCTATATTCAGCGCAGCGAAAAGTGACTGGCGTTCGTTGGACAAGGTAAAAAAAAAAAAACTGTCTCCAAGACGCAATTGGGCAGCTTTGTTTTAGCTACTATCTTATGTGTGAACGAGTGTTGATTCTGGAATTTGTTGTGAGTACGTCAGTCGTCTGTATACATGGAAGAAGTACTGCAGGAGTGATACGTGCGGTCCTTCATTGTGACGTGCTGAGGCGCTTCAAGCTGATGTGTGTGGTACCAAGATGAAATAGGCCAAGTAGGGGTAAAACAGTAGTTACTTCAATGCTTTCAAAAGGTAGAGTTCGAACGCTATGCGTTAAGTTCCAACGGTTGTATTGATATATACAATCAGCAATACAAGGAGAAATACATATGCAATCAATAATCAACTCGTTCAACCAAAGCTCGCTCGTACATCCATGTAATGATATGTCCTCACAATAGGTCGCAGTCCGACCTTGAGATCCAGACGATTTACTTTCTCCTCGGACAAGTCCGAATTAAGCAATGAAAGTATACCGGCATACTGCCGAGAATGTAGTGCTCACCAGCTTCCTGCTGAAGTCTATCTTGGAATCCCGGGGTAAAACGTCCTCAAGGATCCAACTTTATATAACGTTTGCTTCCGTGGGATCCCGGGGTAAAGCGTCCTCAAGGATTCCCACGTCCGTCTCCTTCGGACTATAAACATCAACTGCTTTGACAACAATAAATCATAACAACGTTACGTATTGTTTTGACGTCTTATTTGCTCACTCCGTACTGGTGCGTTCTGGTGCACATTCGCACGCGACAAGGAGGAAGCGACGAAGGTTCGCGAGCATGGATTTTTTTTTTTTGGGGGGGGGGGGGGGGGGGGTATTTTTATGCTGGCTGGCAGTAGCTGCCGTCGGTGGTGGATTTGCTCAAAACATTCAAAACAGGTAGGATCTGATACCAGTAGAAGATAAGACAGAACATGGGAACTGTCATGAGATCTCGCTCGCAAAGCGACATGTGGGTGAATTCCGTGATTAGTTCCTCTAAAAGATATAACACCAGACATGACCTACTTTGGTCATATTAAAAGAAGTAAATCTTTATTAAAAGCTATACTTGGGTTAAAAGTTGAAGGCAGGCAAGCAAAAGGTTGAGTGGAAGTGAGCACGAAAGTAGTCAGATACAAGTAGAACAGCAATTTAAATAAGTGAATAACCAGGAAGTAAGACAGTGTGTGTTTACATTTTCTAGTAGATATTACTTTGTCATTTATATATATATATATATATATATATAAATGAGAGAGATGAGCTTAAAAACAATAAATATTTAAAGACTAAAGGAGTTCTTCTTCTTTCTATTCACATGCTCAAAGCTACGGCAGAAAGTTCTGGTTGTTCGTCCATTTCTGGACTGTAATCTTGTTCCAGAACTTGAGTTTTGCATACATTTCTGCTTTACAGATAATGTGTATTTGTGTGCAGACTGTTGGTTCCTCACCTTTCAGGAAGATGCACTCCGACTTCGAAGAAACCACCCTTAATCAGTCGCCTCCTGTGACAGGCTTGTTAGGGGTCAGTGGGCCTATCTCTTTCCCTCACCCCTCCCCCACCCATCCATTACAATAGGCCCCGGAAACTACAGGGCAAATAAAGGAGCTCAACAGAGACATATGGGTACAGAAATAGTCAAACCAATAAATCAGGCACAAATGGGTAATATAACATCTGCCAGCGTCAGAAGGCAGAAAGAATATCATATTCTCTTTGGAACGTAAAACAAATGTATGTTAAGTGTGTGGTAGTGGAAAAGTTTTTTTATGCAGTGACGGAAGCTGACCTAGAAACATGAATAAATACACATATACTAATTGACATTCGCAGAAGAAGAAAGAGTGAAATCACATTACATTTTACCTTGTCTAGTGTGTTTATGGAGAAAAAAATAAACAGGGGTCTATGACATCTTGCAATTTTTTTCGCATCTTTAGCAGTAACTTTTATGAAATGCTTATTAGGGGCGGTGGGTCTATTCCCCCTTCCATCACCCAGATTGGGGCCTTGAAACCCACACAAAGAAGAAATAAGAATGATGCAGTGTTATGCATTAACAAATAATTTTGGATGAATCAGATAGAGAAATTTCACTTGCAACTTCAAAGTAATGGTAATTAAATAAATGGCAATGTAAGCATTTCGACTGAGTGAATGTTAAGATAGGATAGGGTAACAGGGGTTATGAATAATAGTGTTTATAGACCAATCAACCTTTAAAGAGTGATAGGTCAAAATCACTAGCCACCTCTACTTTCCAGGACATTACCTTGTACCCATTATATGATAGGTTGACCTAGCAGCAAATATATTTTTTTTAAATGTATTATTACTATGAAAAAAATGACTTCTTAATGAGCTGGATGTAGTTTGATCAACAACCAGAACTTTCCATTGGAGTTTACAACCAGTGTGTGCGAAAAAGAAAAAGACTGTAATGGTAATAGTCTTGCTCTATCTCTTTGCAGAGAGCTTGATTACCAACCAAGAAAGCCACATGATGCAAAAGGTTTGGTAGATCCAGTGACAACTCCCAAGGGTCGCCTAAACACCTAGACTTAAAAAATGAAGGATGGCGTCCTAAACTCAACCACTACCTCATAACACAAAGCAAACTGCACAACCATTTTGCCATAAAGATATAATATGGGCAGTACATCAACTGAGCTGCCAGGAATGTCAAAAGACTTGATGTCAGCTGGATGATGGCCTATGCTCCAAAGGGGTATAAATGACAGAAGAGAAAGAAAAAGAAAAACTGGTGCCATCTTCTCAACAGAGGTTGGCTGCCAAGTATCCACAGTTAACTATGGGAATATTATGTGGTGAGGCCCCAGTCTTTTCCATAGTGTGACTCTTGCAACTTTGTCTGCAAGCCACAAGGATGGTCTTTTTCTAAAATGCCAGTAAACACTTAGTATTGCATTGTGAAATGATTGAACTAACCTCAAAGCCAGAGAGTGATACAGTAGAATGAGAAAAAGCATTATAAAGATACCTATTCACAGTAACACTAATACAGAACAATGTATTGTGTTTTTTTTTTTTAATGATAGTCACATTAAGGCTATCCTGACTTAAAACTGTGTAGACATGTCTTTTTATGCACAGCTGTGTGACATGAATGAACACAAGAAAGGTGAAGAAATAAGAGAAATTCCCAGACAAATATTAGTATCAACAGTTGTAAGACAAAGAAGATGGGGCTGTATTGGTCACATCCCGAGAAGAAGGGATCAGAGAATCACCTAACAGGCACTGGTTAGTTGTGTATCCTTTACAGGACATTGCAGAACCAACCTCAGCAGCCCCTGGCTGTTGCGTGGTTTTTCTAGGCACATTTACATCCAGTAGTTTGCCACTGTTTTCTGGACAGTCGGCTTTCTCGATACCACTGTCAAAACCAACACAAGGTGCATGGCCTGCAGCTGGGATCGGACCCGGCATCCCTGCAATACGAAGCGTTCGCATCAACTTAGCCACAGAGCCGACAACAGGCACTGAAGTGGGAAGAAAATGAATTGAAGAAATTAGGTCAAGAAACTCTCAAATGAACAAAGTGGAGAGATACCAGAGGAGCTGGCTTGCATTCCATCCATTACATTAAATGGATTACACAAGACAGAATGAAACTAAGGAATACTTTAGGAGCCCTATCGGACATACAATAGCACTACATTGTATGATGATGTGTGACACTGAAGGTAAAACTTATAAGACAAAAATGTTTTTACAGTAAGCTTCAAAATTATTCTTTTACTGTTTTCATTAAATTATTAATACTGAATGCATCTAAATGCAATAATGAAAGCCTTTCTACAAAAAACTGATTTTAGAAAACCACCAGTTTTAATTTATTTAGTCCCAGAGAGTTGTAAAAAGGACCCCTTTTCATGCCTTCAGGAGTTCTTAGTATACAGGGCTAGACCAATTGACACTTGGCAGGTGATGTGGTCACCATCACGCCTGACCGCAGATATTTTATTATTTAACCTTATAAGTACCAATGAACATTCCATATATTTACCAGTAACTCCATTATACTTTTTTCTTTCCTGTGTGGGTTCCTGAAAAGAGTCCTTTACTTTTTTCTATATCAGTAAAAGTGTGCTTTTTATTTGTTCATTTAAACTAACTTTTTTTTACTCTTCTGGCACACAGTAATATTAATAACAATATTAAAACTATTTTCATTGTAATATCATTAAAAATTATGTAGAGTACACATTATTTATTTTGATGTTTAATGTAAATGTAATGTATACAGTATGCATGATATGTATGACTAACCATAACAAGTAATTGTTAACTTGACTATTAGCAAGGCTCATTTAAAATAATACAAAACGACTATTCCAGTATTACTGGAAAAATCAGTGATGTCTTTACAAAAAAAAGTGCTGGTAAAACATACTGTTGTGTACCACCATGGAATAAAAACAAGGTCCTAGCTATTAGTATTTGTTAATATTAGTGGTTCAACTAGTTAGACCAACATACATTTAACTCTTCACGTAACAAGACACTTTATCATGAATTTTTAGGACATTCTAACTAAAGTCAGAATACACATTTTTTCCCCGCATTTTCCTTAAACGGATGATTACTATATATGTTCACTGCATCTGAACTGCTCATGCCCAACCACACTGGTCTATGGGTTACTTGGTAACCCGTTTTGTGGTGCCCCAATGTAATTGTGCTATATAGCTATACAGTTGAACAGGGTTTTCCAGGATTTGTACCAGACCTGCAATCCTGAAGAGGCAATAGTTTGAAAAAAAAAAAAAAAATTTTTTATTGCTTCTTTAAAACCTTGTCTCATAATGCCTTCCGTGTCCCCTTGTGGGTTCCAGGGCCCCATTGGGGTGAAAAAAAAAAAAGAAATTACTCACTGCCTCCCCAACAAGCAAGTTGTAAAAGTCAACTAACTGGGGATTTCCTTTGAAGTCAGAAGATATCTGCCTTGAGAGGCGAGGAACCAACAGTCTGCATTAAAAAAAAGTCAGATCTATAAGAGGGAGGTGCACACAACACTCAGGTTCTGGAAGAAGTCTAAAGTCCAGAAGTGTATGAGCAACGAGAAGTTTTTGCCGGAGTTTACAGGTGGTGAACGCGAAGAAAAATTTTTCCTGTGTAGCGCACCTAAAAATGTAAAAGTAATATCTACAAGTTTACACCTCATGACAGAACGAGTAAAAGCAACAACTGACATACAGGAAAATGTTGGTTTATTGTGATGATACATAATTTTCTGTAGTTGGTAATCTCATTTATAAGCTAACAAAAATAAATATTACCAGAGTAATTATCTTATCAGATTAAATTAATTAAAATTTGCAACTTAGTAAATTGATGATTATAGTTGACTTCACTAATAATAATTAATACTAGAATAAAGTAAATGCACATAAAACCTAAAGTAATGAAATTTTGTAACTTTAGGTTACTTTAAATTATTATAGTTAGTTTACAAAATGGTAGCACTAGGGTCTCTACTACTTGTACTGCTACAAGAGTGGTCAAGAACTGGTGAAGGCAAAATGCACTTTGGGGGGGGGAAGGGGGGGGGGGGGGGGGAGGGTCTGCTGTATTTATTATATATTTAGTTTATTACTTTCTAGTAAACAGATGAGACGGATATACAATCAGACGGTTACTAGTACCATGGGAATTGGAACTCTTCCTTTGCTGCTGAAGGCGGGGACTGAGAATTTATGGGAGTTTCCAGAGTACTGTGATGTTGATTCTTAATTCAACATTTAGTCAACATAATTATAATAACATAAACCTATTTATAATACGAAGTTTTATAGTACATTAACAACAAACCAGTTTTATACTATACATATAAAATATGATATGTATATATATATATATATATATATATATATATATAAATATATATATATATATATATATTATTCCTTATACGTAAAGAGAAGTGTTTTTCAATGTTTGCTTAATTTAATGAAATGGAATTTCATAAATAGAAAAGTAAGCTGGTAAAGGTAAAGTAAAAATTTATTATAATATAATGGTGAAAAATGATTAAAATTATTAATATTATTATTATAATAAAAATTAAAATAGTATTATTTTTATATCAGTAAGTTACTATTAATTTGAAGAGGGAAAAAAGTAACTCGAAATGTTTTCCCAAATGTCCACAAAGATGTAACTTAAATAATTAAAATTACAAACACTACTACAAACATACCTGACCTTCTACAACAGCTGCGACTGTGAAGACAACAAAACGATGTGGTGGGTGACAACAGAGCAGAAACAAACCTACCAGGAAAGCGAATGTTCCGCTGCGCGATCACCTCACTGAACGACCATGACTTCTTCTTCAAGTTTCGGCGTTTTCCGGTGACAAGTTGTTCATCAAATTGCCGAATTTCTTCTTGGGTCGCTGCCAGGGGAAATCCATCATTCTCCACTGACGAAAAGAAAATGAAATTGCATGAAATAAAAATGCATTGGTATTGATACGCATTTCTATAAGTAAATAAAACAAACATAGATTAGAGAACACACTAGACAGTGTTATGTTATTTATGTTACACCCCTCCCTTTTCCCCGTCAGCTACCTTGGCTCCCAGGTCGACCCAGCCTTGAGTGTTTACAAGGTATAGCCTTGGAGGTAAAGGTGGCCTGTGTGGCGTTGACCACATCACCCACCGAGTGCCGAGTGGTCTATTAAGAAAACAGAGGTCTATGTCTATGTATCAAATACGCCTGAAGGCGTGGAAAAGGGTCCTTTACATTTTACATTGTCTCCTCATCTGCTAAAGTTATTCCTTTACAGATTACTAAAAATAAGTAATGTAAAGGACCCTTTCCAGACGTCTTTCAGGCGTATTGAGTATATAGGGCTAAGTCTATATTTTATAGACCAAACGGCACTTGGTGGGTGATGGGGTCAGCATTTCGCCGGCCGCCTTTACTTCCCAGGACTGCACCTGGTACCCACTCAAGACTGGATCACAACCTGGGAGTCAAGGGGATTTTCGAGAAAAAAAAAATCCAGCTCCCGTCAGAAACCAAACCCACGATCTTTGCGATCCGCAGGCGAGCGTCTAGCAGCTAGACCAAGGCGGCTTCTACCAACAATAAGATGATGATTTTTTAAGCTCCCCAAAATTGTGCTGCCCCGTGCAGCTGCACATGTTGCACAAAGGTCTAAATACTGCCCTTTATGTAATGTACACTAATTGTACATAATACGATTCGAATATGTACATATAAATGATCACATCTCCTTCCTTTGTGAACAAGTGCACTTCGGCTTTCTGCTGGTGCTACTACCGCTGCTGCTTCTTCTACTACTACTACCGCTGCTGCTGCTGCTACTACTACTACTACTACTACTACTACTACTACTACTACTACTACTACTACTACTACTACTACTACTACTACTACTACTACTACTACTACTACTACTAATAATAATAATAATAATAATAATAATAATAATAATAATAATAATAATAGTAATAATAAACCACTTTTATTACTGCTATTATTATTATTACCACTATTATACTACTACTATTATTTCTTGCGCTGGTTTCCACAGTAGTACTGTGAGCTGACAGTTCAGGGTAGTGGGTAACTACTGAACGTTTAATTTGCCTGGAAAAACCACAACAGCCAATAAATTCTGGGGTTGGATCTGCAACGTCCTGTAACTAACTTTAAGTAATATTATTACTATACTACTGCTACCACCACCACCATTACTACTACTACTACTACTACTACTACTACTACTACTACTACTACTACTACTACTACTAGTACTACTACTACTACTACTACTACTACTACTACTACTACTACTACTATTACTACTACTACTACTATTTTCTATCTAAATCCTCTTCATGTCGCTATTGACACATAAGGCATTCACAAGTAATCTCCATTGCTGCGAGTAGGCTGCTTTTTTGCCCATTGTACCCCATGGTATCCCATGTCAGTTTACATTCCTTCATTTCCCGTTCTTTTGTCCTTCTCCAGGTTTCCTTAGGTCGTCCACGTCTACTTTTACCATCTGCTGTCCACCGGAGAGCTGATTTTGCCAGTGTCACAAGGAAACTGTAAACATGTCCAAGCAATCTCCGTCGTCTTACTTTGATAACATTTGCCAGTGATGTACATTATGTTTTCCTCCTCAGTTCTTCATTTGTGATCTTGGTTGGCCAAAATATTCGTATAATTCTCCTTAAACATTGATTTTGAAAAGTCTCAAGTTTATAATTTCCGCTGTCATTTTCCAACATTTACTGTTGTATAATAGTATTCGTAAAATGTTGCTCTAGCATATTCTGAGTTTTGTCTTCAAATTAAATCATTTGACTTCTATATATTGTTAGGCATGGCAAATGCGTCATTTGCTTTGTTTATTCTTGACGTTGCTACTTCTATACTTCTACTATTTTTACTATACTACTATTACTACTACTACTACTACTACTACTACTACTACTACTACTACTACTACTACTACTACTACTACTACTACTACTACTACTACTACTACTGCTGCTGCTGCTGCTGCTGCTACTGCTACTTCTATACTAATATTACTACTATACTACTACAATTACTACTAATATGTCTACTACTATTTGAGCTACTAATCTACTACTATTACTACTATTATCACTACAGCATCACTACTACCATACTGTTACTATTATACTGCTACTATTATTACTACTATTACTATTACTACTACTATTACTACTACTATACTACTACTATTACTACTACTTTATTACTACTGTTACTACTATTATTACTTTTACTTGTAATAATACTGCTATACTACTACCATTACTACTATTTGTACTACTATTACTACAACTATCCTACTACCACTGATGCTGCTGTTGCTGCTGCCACTACTAATGCTGCTGCTACTACTACTACTACTACTACTACTACTACTACTACTACTACTACTACTACTACTACTACTACTACTACTACTACTACTACTACTACTACTACTACAACTTCTACTACTACTACTACTACTGATGATGCTGTTGCACCTGCTACTACTAATAGAATGGTGAAAATATGGGGGTGACTGCAGTCAAGCTAGTACACAGGAATTTCAGAGAAATTAGAAATTTCTCTGGAATTCTTACTACTAATAGAACTATTTCTGTTTCTTCTCAACTTCCTGTTTTGTCGCTTTGGATGTCCAGTGATATATAGTTCTCGCACTTCTTGACGCATCTATAACGATCGCTTGACACTGTTGTAGAGATCTTCAACAGATTGACACGCTGTTCTGTGGTTTATAGAAAGGCGCACCGATGTGTTCGCCTTTCGGTCGCACCGATGTGTTCGCCTTTCGGTCGCACCGATGTGTTCGCCTTTCGGTCGCACCGATGTGTTCGCCTTTCGGTCGCACCGATGTGTTCGCCTTTCGGTCGCACCGATGTGTTCGCCTTTCGGTCGCACCGATGTGTTCGCCTTTCGGTCGCACCGATGTGTGCACCTTTCAGTCCAACACAACCGAACTCAGAAAATCTTTAATTAGTCACCTTTTACGAAATGCTTGTTTAATGGCAGTGGGTCTCTCTCTCTCTACCCTCTTTCCCTCTCTCTTAAATTTATCATTAAAAAAAAAGTTGCAGTCATTATTTTCGTTTGATTTGCGCTGTACTTCTTCCATTATCATAAGTATACATTTATACAGGCTTGCATTCACCTATAAACATTTTATCTCGCCCCTGTTAAAAAAAATATCACATATGTTTCACTTCCTTGTCTTGTTTAATTAACGTTGCTAGTGTTTCATTGCGTCTGAATTTGAAATCACATTCTATTATTTTACTTCCTGTTGAAAAAAACCTTTTAAAGAGTTATAGCTTATTAAATGTTTGCTTTCTTTGTTATTTCAAGACCCCGTATTCTTTGCGTGTAGATATTTATCGTTTGATATTTATCGTTTGATCTGACTACACACTATCGAACCAGTACAATATATGAAACAAAACAGTATGCAATGTATGCATATACAGTTATATGCACCATGCAATGATAATTATACAGAAGAGCAGAAAGATGAATTCTTTGACGATCTGTCTGATGAGAAAGAGAAAGTTGAGGGAAGCAGCATACTATATGTAATGGGTGACTTCAACGGGAGGGTAGGAAATAACAGATGAGAATACGAACAATTTCTAGGTCCACATGCAGCTAAGAACAGTGATAGAAATGGAAATGGTCAAAGAATATTGGATCTATTCCGCCAGCACAATCTTTTTATTACGAACACATTCTTTGACCATAGAGATTCACAACTTTACACTTGGTACAAATGGAATGATGTCTCCATCAAGAGCCAGATTGACTTTATACTTACCAGAGTTCAAGGAAGAAGGAGAATTCTTGATTCAAGAGCAATCCCTAATGGTCTATGAGACACTGACCATAAAATTAAAGAAACACAGAAAGAAATTAACAAAAAACAAGGATCTCATCAAGATAGCAAATCTGAAAAAGGAAGGAGTAAAAGAACAGTTACAACAGAAAGTAGAGACAGCATTCAAACAACTTCCACATGTAGTTGGCAATATTGAAGAAGATTGGAGTAAATATAAAAGCACTATGCTTAGTATAGCAGAAGAATTATGTGGAAAACGGAAGAGTGGAAGCAGACGGGGAAATAACAAATATTCACCTTGGTGGTGCGAAGAAGTAAAAGACACAATTAAAAAAAAGGACTTATATAAACAGTGGATAAAATCAAAGAAAGAAGAAGATTATATAAACTATAGACTGCAAAGGAGAGAAACCAACAGGAGTGTCAAGAAAGCAAAACAAGCATCCTGGGAACGTTTCGGTGAGTCATTAGCAGAAAATGAGAAAACAGCCAGCAGAAAATTTTTCAAAGTAGTTAAAAATATGCGGAAAAGAGATGAGAGCTACAACCCCACTGAAATAATTAATGATGAGACAGGAAGGCCATTGATAGATCCACCCGAGATAGCAGAAAGATGGAGGGAATACTTCAATGAACTCTTTAATCCCCTAGGAGATCATCAGGAAAGAACAACTGAAGAGCACAGAGCAACAGTGTTAGAACCACACATACTAATGGATGAAATAGGAAAAGTCACTAAGCAGTCTCCCATATATAAAGCACCAGGAGCTGATAGATTACCAACAGAAATAATACAAACAGCAGGTGAAAGCAGCATCAGATGGCTCCACAGAATATTTAATGCAGCATGGGTACAACAAACTGCCCCTATTGATTGGCAACATGCAATAGTTATACTATTGTGGAAGAACGAATAAGGCAAACGAGAATGCGGTCAATACCCAGGCATCTCTCTTTTAAGCCATGTTGGCAAAATGTATGCCAAGATAATAGAAACAAGACTGAGACCAGTAATAGAACCACAACTGGCAGAAGAACAGATGGGATTTAGAAGAAATAGAAGCTGCACAGATGCAATCTTCACACTTAAACAGTTAATAGAAAATAACATTTAATACAATAAGAACTTATTTGTGGCGTTCGTAGACCAGGAGAAGGCATTTGACAGAGTCGACAGACAATTATTATGGAAAGTAATGGCAAGATATGGAGTAAGCGAACACCTCATAGAAGTGTGCAAAAGTTTATACAGGGATTGTAGAAGTGTCCTTAGAATAAATCAGGGAACATCCCATCCATTCACAGTAACATCTGGAGTAAGACAGGGGTGTGTCTTATCACCACTGCTGTTTATCACCCACATCGACAGTATATGCAAGAATGCCAAGCCCATGAATGAAAATGTTAGTAAGATCAACGAATTACTCTTTGCAGATGACCAGGCCTTGATAGCAGATACAGCCATGAAATTGCAACATCATCTAACATCCATGAATGAAGAATGTAAAACAAAAAATATGAGAATAAACACTGAAAAGACAGAAGTAATGTCAATAGGAAAAAAGAAGACAGATCTAAACATAGCAATAGAGTACAAAGGCATTAAACAGGCATCTGAGTTTAAATATCTGGGAACTACATTTACCGAAGATGGGAAATTGGATAAAGAAATTAACATTAGATGCAGTAAAGCAAACCAAGTATTGGGACATCTAGCCCTCCTCTTACAGAATAAGACAATCCCAATCAGCACAAAGAGACATCTTTTTCAAAGCATATTTATTCCAACTCTGTGCTACTAGTGCCAGACATGGTCACTCACAGGAAACCATAACAGAAAATTAGTAACCATGGAAATGAGATGTCTGAGAAGGGCTGTAGGTGTGACCATAAGAGATAAGATCAGGAATGAGATCATAAGAGAAAAAGTCGGCACAGAACCAATTCTAAATTACATACAAAGACAGCAAGTGAAATGGTTTGCCCACTTAGAGAGAATGCCTTGTGACGCCATACCATACAAAGCATACATGGAAAGAGAAGAATGACGTAGAGCAAGAGGTAGACTAAGAACAATATGG
Source organism: Candidula unifasciata (assembly GCA_905116865.2). Classification (NCBI taxonomy): domain Eukaryota; kingdom Metazoa; phylum Mollusca; class Gastropoda; order Stylommatophora; family Geomitridae; genus Candidula; species Candidula unifasciata. The sequence goes on from CAJHNH020000676.1 coordinate 240,598, forward strand.
AAGGATAATATCAGAGAAACTCTACAACAGCACGATGTGCCTATGGTCGAGGCAGCCAGAAGAGCTAGAAACAGAACTTTATATCTCCCTCGACACCCACAACGGTAAAAGAGGAAGTGAAGAAGAAGAAGAAGAACTAGCACTCCATTGGTGATGTGTCGTGCTAAACAGCGTATCTTTTCTTTACAGAACATTGCGTAAGTTTATGCTGGGTCGACTTAGGAGCCAATGCCAACAGTTTTCAAAATCCATTATTTTTGGATTTCAACTCAAAATAACGGGGTTCAGCAAGTGAGATTCTAGATAATATACCAAGGCGGTTGATGTGGGTCCACAAGGTTTCCACGCTTTTACCCAGCCATCGAGTATTGTACCAAACAGAATATTGTGTTTGTAGATCAGGAAAAGGCTTTTGATAGAGTGGAAAGACACAAACTGTAGTCTGTTCTTGAGAACTACGGGGTACAAGGACAGTTACTAGAGAACCATGTACCACGCAAGCCAAAGTGCAATAAGAACACATGAAGGCATATTAGATATGTTCACAGTCAACACATGTGTTAGGGATGTGTGCTCTCCCCACTTTTATTTAACTTCTGTATAGACAGAATATCTAAAGAAGCAAGTTCTGATACAGACAACACAGACCTTTATAATTATGATGAAGTACACACATCAGGAGAAGTTATCGATTCACCCACATTAAACGAACTACTATTTGCTGACGACCAGTGCTTGTTCTACTCTGAAGAAGATAGACTGCAAGACCACATTACCAGGTTAAACTCAGCATGCAGTAAATACAACGTGAAGATCAATGTAAGCAAAACCGAAACAATGCAAGTTAGTAGAACCCCTGCCCCACTACACATACAGCTTAATGGTTCTGCCCTGAATCAAGTTAGGGAGTTTAAATATCTAGGAAGTATGATCACAGAAGATGGTAGAATTGAAAGAGAAATAGAAACCAGATGTCAGAAAGCAAGTGCACTTATATACCAACTGTCACCATTATTAGGACATCCAAGCATAACTATAAGTGCAAAGAGGCAGATTATTAATAGCATATGCATTCCAAAATTAAGCTACCAGTGCCAAACATGGACACTGTCTAAAGCCCATATAAGCTAAATCACCACCTGCGAGATGAGATGCCTGAGAAAAGCAGCCAACCTAACAATCCAAGATCGAGTGAATAATGAAACTATCAGGCAAATTGTGGGAACGACACCTTGTACTAGATTCATCGAGAAACAGTAGATTAAGTGGTTTGGTCATCTCGTTCGAATGCAGCAAGATCAAATACCATCACAAGCACTACATCTCAGAAGATCAGCTACAAGAGCAAGAGGACGGTGGAGAAAAAATATGGATCGACAACATTAAAGACACTCTACCCCTTCACGGAATGACAATAGCTAGTGCAGCCAACGTGCACTGGATCGAAAATTATTCCTCCCCCCGTCGCTTAACGGCAGAAGTGGTTTATGATGATGATGATCATGAGATGGACGAACGGCAGTCTGCAGACAGTGTACAACCAAGAGATAAGACAGAGTGGCTTGGAGATACATTGCAGTCAACCTTCATTTGTGGAGACGAAACCAGACTGATTGATTGACGGATGGGTTTGTGTTGTTAAACTACACTAAAATAACTGGTTGCCGGTTGGTTAGGAATGGCGGGTACTTTTGAAGTATTAAGTGTACACAGCAGGCTTTCGAGACTATGAATGTTGATACATCTAACGCCTTTTGCATTTATTTTCGTGTGTGCGAGCTTCAAGTAATAGCCGGGACTGATATTTTTCACTAGTTATTCAAATGTATAGTGAGAGAGATTTTAAATCAGTTCCGCTGGCACTGGAACGGAGCAGTTGTGGGTTGCAAATAATGAGACTAGAAGAAAAAGTGATAGCTTATACAGATTTAAGTGAACAATGGCATTACATTCTAAATCAACTCCTGTACAGGGGCTACCAGCAGTTTCGGGATAGTGGCTTTTTATTTCAAGCGGGCTGCCCTGAGAAATAATCCTTAGTCTGTTCGCTTTGTGGTGAACGCTTGTTCCAACCTCAACATTCCATGGCTTGAGTTTTGGATTATGAGTTAGATTATCTTCACAGCAATCCGGACACATCTATAGGCGCTCAGATTCCCCTATTATTCATCAGCGTCGTGCGGTTAATAGTGCCAGTCCTATGTCGGTTAACAAGATCTCGTGTGCGTCCGGTGTGCTTCTCATGCTTGGCTGTGCCGTTCTTTACTCCCAAATCTCGTATTGTTAACAGTGATGTTGATACATTACCGCTAAAATCCTCAGAGTCCTATCTTTCTAAGGACAATGACAATGTCTGCGTGATCCATGGGCAGGCCATCTTCAATTAATGCAGCACCTGCCAGTCTATCAGCTCTTTTATTACCAACAACGCCTGTATTTCCTGGGACGAATATGAAGGTAAATGCACACACAGGAAAGTTTTGCAATGACTCAAACCACTGTCTGCGTAACCAGCCTACCTCGACCCGCCTGATCATGATCAAAGAATTACTCAGCACACACACGCGGGAATAGTCCTGTGATTCTAGCCACATGATAGCTTGTATCACCGCTATCACCTCCATTGTCATGCAGCTGGTAGTCATGAAGAAGGCACCGCTAGCTTCTTGAACTGTTCTGCCTGAAGAGCGAGCTGTGAATTTCCTTGCATTTTTATGTCATCCTATAACGAACCCGTCTGTGTACATCACCACATCTGTCTCATCTGACTTGTCACTGATAAGCGCGCATATCTCGGCATTGACAGCAGCTGGATTCTGCTCCCGACAACTTCTATCGAGCGTCACGACACAGGAGAATCTGAGATTGGACGCTTTAGACGCTAGTATCCATTCCTCACCTGGATGGATGTTTGTAAGGCTGCAAACCAGCATTATGTCAACCTCTGCTCTACCCAGCTATGATTTGCCACTTTTAAGCCTATTGCCTTTTTTTTCTTCTTGAAGAGCATATGGTGCAAAGGGTGCTTCGGATCTGAGCTTATCTTGAGGTATGCACGAGCCTTCAGATCTTGATCCTGTAGTTCATGGTAGGGAAGTGAAGAAGGTACCTCATTACCCCACAAGAGCTGTCTCCAGTGCACCCCAGAATAATGCTTATAGCTTAGTTTTGCACCTTTTCAAGTCTTTCAATCTGAGTATGACTGACAGTGAGGATGGCTAGAGCATATTCGACGGGAGAAAATACAAGTCCCCGCAACAGATGCAGAAGCAGTCTCTGCTTACTATTAGCGGCGGCCATAACCCTCATTGCTGACAGGCCTTTGTGTGCTTCTGTTATAATATGTTCTTTGAAGGACAGGCTGCAATCAAACCTCACTTCTAGGCATGTCATCAGATTTGTTCTCGTCAAAATGTCCTCGCTGCTTTTCACTGCTGGTAAGTCTGCCTTCACTATATGCGTGTTCAAGGAGAACCACGTTACGGAGGCCTTCAAAGGGTTGACATGAGCATTAGAATCTGCTTACGGCTGTGAAAGCCTTAAGACTGAGTGTTGACTGCATGTACATGCCTGAACAATACACGGCCAGGGCCTCAGCAGGACTAAAAGCTGATTGATGACTGCTTGTGCTAGACTTAACACTGTTCTATAAAGGACTTTAAAAATAAAGATGATAGCAATATTAAAAAAAAATAGGATGTAAATAACAGCTAAGTTTCAACTCGGTGACGGACTGACGTTTAACCCCACAAGGGTATCTCCCCGATCGATAAACACCGGTGAAACACAGTGCCAAAATTTGGATGAGGATCAGTCGGGGACAAAGAAACCCTGTTCAACCCATAGGTTTAAAGGGCGGGGCTTTAAAACAACAAAAAAATTATTGTCTCCGACATTGGGACGCAGTATGTTATAACATATATTTAACTTAGTTTCACACCCTAGGACCTTTTGGTAGTACGGTGCTAAACCAATATGTTTTCAGAAACTAACTGGTATTCAGTATGTAACACGACCAAATCACGTCATTCACTTTCATCTTCCATGAAATTTTCTAACATCAATTTTAGTAAATACGTTACAGTGGTAGTTTCAAACAAAAGGACATAATACGTTCAAAACACTTTGTTGAAACTTTCATACTTTACTTCCCCTTAACACTTCGCACACGAGACGCGATGGGTATAATGGCACTGCCGCTTTCAAAGTCAAAATTTGGCTTCCAAGTAGACGAAGCCTAAAATATGCACCAAAAACCGTCATGGGAAATAAAGGCGACCGACAGGACGTTAACCATGCCACGTGCCTTTTTGGAATACAAAATTACAGGTTTAGTAACATATGATGCGTCAATCGTGTGAAAAGAGTACTGTACCTTCTTTGTAAAACGTGCATACTATTTGGCAGCAGATGGCATTATGTTGATTTAGACAGTGATATCGAGAGCTGACAGTTAAGATGGCAATGGAAAACTACTGAACCTAAAACTATCTAGTAAAACAAAACAGCCAATATGCAGGGGATGAGTCCTGAAAATAAGCTAAACAAGCTAAAGTTTGGGGCTTCACAATCTGCTGGGGCCTTATGAATCCCTACCTCCCCTGGTCCAGTACAGTTTTCTTTAAACATATTGTAAATTTATAAAAGGGGTTTTAATTGTAACTTATAGCGTTTCGACTATTATATAATATAATTTCTGTGATTTTGCAAACACGTTTGGTCCATCAAAATATAGTTCTAGCCCTATATGCCCAGTACGCCTGAAGACGGGAAAAAGGGTCCTTTACTTTATTTGTTTCTATATATATATATCAAGCGCCGACACTCCTATTATATTGAATGACACCAGCTAATTACGAAAAACTGATGTGTGTGTGTGTGTATATATATATATATATCAAGTCTAAACCCGGCCCTGGTTCTAACCTATTATAGACAACCTTTAAGGTCGTGTGATGTTTCTCCCCTTCAGATTGCTACTGAGCGAACCAAAGAG